>JAVDPK010001746.1:47461-63567 GCA_034780415.1 Cichlasoma orientale | reverse complement strand
GTTGTTCCCTGTTGTGTTAGCTCCCTGCCTGCCGTGTGGCTTTTGTCTTAGCGTAAATAAAACTACAGTCCTGCATCTACGTCCGTGTGTGGTGTCCTATTTTTGGGGTCCTCCTTCCTGCCTGCTGCCACAGCGGGGAACCGTGACAGTTAAGCCTTTGGATGAGTGAGCAAAGAGTGACGGGTTTAATAACATGCTAGGCTGACACGTTTATTGCTAGATAAAAGGCTTTTTTATTTGGTTTTGGGCTAAAATGCTTATTTTAAAAAAAAATGATTTTTTCACATTCGATTTGGGATTGAGCCATCAAGCATGTTATCTTCACACAAGCAGACTGTTTCCTGCTCCACAAGCACCAGCAGCTTCCACGTCCAACACGATTACACAACTCGCTTGTTGTTAACCCTTTGAGTAACTGGCACGTATCACATTACTGTGACCCAAACTCAGGTCTGCGGCAAGGATCTCTTCTCAAAGACCCCTCTCTCTGCTGGGAACAGAGCTCTTTTGTGCCGGTGTGTTTTCATTTGCAGTGCTCTCTGCTGGTACGACTCCAGTACTGCGCTGCACCTCCTGATTTGGGATTTCTCCAGCACAATGAGGATCTTTGTGACAAACCTGCTAGGGAAGCCTGTCTGGATACTCACATCAATGCCATCTGACCCAGGAGTGCCAGAGGGGCCGGCCGGGCCTGGCAGACCCTGAGATCCAGGTGGGCCGGTCTGAAACGCAGACAGAAAGGAAAAAGGTCAAACAAACACATTTACTAATTCACTCTGTGTAATAGTCTATATAATAGTAATGAGGATGCAGTATCAGTCGTGGTAGAATATAGAGCACTGTTGTTATTATGTTATTACCATAATATTTGTGTAATAACATAGTGGATATTAATTTTCAGGGGAAAAAACATATATTTGATGCTTGCTTTATTTTCCAATTAAAGAAATGCACTTTTAGATAATGTAACCTGCCTCAAATGAGTAAAGACTGGTGAGGTTATTGCAGGTTATTAAACAGCCACTGAATGCTGACTGACTTTAACATGGAGCATCACAGCAAAAATAATGCAGTAAAACTGGCACATGTGAGGAGGTAAATACAAAGGATCGAGGAGGAATGTGGGAGGAGGGGTCATGAGACTGGCACTATTTACCCCCCACCCCCACCCCCACCTCAACCTCCCACCCGTCACCCCCCAATCCTGCTGCTTGTCTCGATTAACATTTTAGTGCAAGCGTCAGTCCATCGAATGATGAAAGTATAAATCCAACTTTGAATTCTGCAGGTGTTACAAAACAGTAGAATGATCTTTGAAAGTGAAAACTCTTGTAAGTCCAGAACATAACATGTAGGTGTCTGTTTGAATAGCAGCTTTTACGCTCAGTGGACAAAGTTTGTGTGCCTGTGTCTGTGCACACTGACTTATGTTTTTTAAACTCTGTTATGGCTGCTAAGATTGGCCCAAAAAAACTGAAAAAAATAAAATAAAATTCCCATCATTCTCGGAAAAATATTGGTCCTCTTAGTCCTCGGAGAGGTAACCCAGGTAATGATGAATCCATGCCTTCAAAAGGAGCTCCTCGGTTAGAAAGAGATAAGAGTCCATGCACGATAAGGATGATCCATGAAAGATCCAAAAGATAGCTTCCACAGCTGAAAACCAATTTTGAGCATTTTTCTTTTACATTCATTCTATAAAGCCAGGTGGTCATCACACTTAAATCTTTGCTTCCAGGCTCCAGTATTTTGATCCCGTCAACCAACCAAGACGGCAAAAAACCTATAAAATCACCTCAAGATATCCATAGCCGACTGGCCCTTACCGAGGGGCCTCATCCCCTGAACCCCTGAACCCCCGAACAGGTCTCAACATCCTCTGTCCACTCACCACTTGAGCCAAAGCCAGGCACAAGGTCTGCAGAATAACCCAGGTCTTCAGTAAGGCAGAGAGAGCAGCCATGGTCCCTCTCACCCTGTCTTTCTCTCCTCGGTTCAGCAAATCCTCTCTTCGAGCGCCTCTTTCCGCTCCCTTACTCCTCTCAAGGCCGGCACAGTGCGGAGCTGGTGGAGCAGAGCTGTCCAAGAAGAAGGAGGAGGAGGGAAGGGGAGGTTGGGAGTGCTATGTGCACAGCCCTGAAAAAAAAAAAATCCACTCTGGAGGAGAGGGCTGAGTTAAGGAGAGGGATGGATGGCAAGTTGAGGAGGGTGGGGAGGTAGTAGGGCAGGGAGAGTAAGAGAGGTGTTGTCCAGCCCCCGCTGCCGGCCCCTGTAAGCAGAAGAAAACTACTCTATGTGAAGCTCAACAGTGTAATTGCACACAGATATACATATGTTTACTTTCTGAAGCCATTTGGGTGCAACAGAAAAATTTGGAGGAGCTGACCAGTGAATGAAACTGGACTGTAAAACACCTAATCACAAGCATTTCAACAACCTCTTGCTGTATTTATGTCTCAATCTGCAAATGTTACTTGCTTTTTGTTTTCAAAAAAGCAACTGAAATATTCTCAGATACTTCCCGTGTGAGTGTTCTGGGAGGAGCAAGAGGTGGCTATTAAATTTGTGAACAAAAATCAATAACTGCATCTTCTTTGTTAACAAAAGAGATGCGCGAGCAGCTCCAAATAATGCACCTGATCACAGTTGAAGACCTGAGCAAACAGTCATTTACTGACATCTAGTGGTCATTATACACAGGGCACGTTCGTTCCCACACTAATCCAAAGTGACCTCTAAAAAGGCGAACAAGCAGAACTGTGAAAAATGACCTCACAGTGACCCCTATTGTACAGAGATTTTATTACACCAAATAAAGCATTCGTCTCTGTGTCCACTAGATGGCAGCAAAGACACATCAAGAGTTGCCGGTGTGCAGGTTTGGTGGCCCTTAAGGTCTCCACCAACTGGGCATTATATTTGCTGTCCTCAGTGATAATAAAGACAATACTGAGTATGCTGAGAGGGGATACATTTATTAGTAAATTGAGATCTATTGCACTCTACAGGGAATCTCAACACACCCGTACGAACAATAAATGAGGGAAATCGTCGCAGCGGTGGCTTCGGTGCTGCATTTGTTTTTCACATTTCCATTTGTGAATTTATCACTCTCTAAATTAAAATTAATTGGTATTACATTTTTCATACTTTACCCAAAGGATTGAATCTGAACTATGTCACACTGAACCTTTAAAAAAAAAAAAAAGATAACTGTTATTAAACAGAGTAATTAAAATGGAATATACAGAGGCAGCCAACATTTGAGTGTTTGCGTGTAATAAATTTTATACTTATCTTTCATATCAAAGTGATTTAAGTGTCAGTTTTCTTTTTGTTTTTTAAGTGTATAAAGTTATTCAATACAAATGGCTTCTGAAGGATGGCAAACTATTGCAAGATTTCCCTGTTGTTGCTTATCCTATGCCAACACTGCACATTCATGAAGCGAGGCTGATCATTATATCGATTATATCGTAGTAGTATCTAAAAAGAGCACACCAGATCTTCCTTTTTTTCCCCAGTGAGCAGGCATTGTGCAGACAGTGGTCCTTGACTTCATTATGCTTTATTGAAGTGTTTGCTTCAATGCCACCTCTCCCACAAATATGTTTGAAAAGTCAGCGTCAGCAAAGTTCTGCAAATGAGAAATAGTATTTTCTTGTAATTCTCATGAGTCATTTCCTTCAAGCCGTTGACTATTGCAACATCAAGCATGAACTCACTTTAGATACAATTAATCTGAGAAATACAAAAAAATATATTAAAAGAAGCTCATACATGGATTTTAGAGCTTTAAGTTGTAAGACGTAACATTCCCATTGTGTTTTACATAATTTTATATTTGGATATACTGTACATTAGTGTACTGTATAGTTGTTTTGTATGGTGCTGGTAAATCATATCTACAATCATATAAAAAATAAAGTTTTCATATGAGTCTGTGGAGTCCTGTGAGAAAATAAGTGCACCTCATGATTCAGTAGCTTGTAGAAACAACTTTAGCAGTAATAACTCGAAGCACTCGTTTCCTGTGTGACTTTATCAATGTCTCACATTGATATGGAGTCATTTTCACCCACTCTTCTTTGTGTTGCTTCAGTTCACTGAGGTGTGCAGCCATTCAGCGGGCCCACCGCAGCATTTCAATCAGGCTGAGGTGTGGACTTTTCAGCCATTCTGTTTTAGATTTGCTGCTGTGCTTGGGATCATTGTCCTGTCACACAACCCAAATTCAGCCAAGCTTTAGCTGTTGGACAGAGGGTCTCACATTTGACTGGAATACTTTGGTACACAGAGGAGTTCACGGTCGACTCAGCTACTGCAAGGTGCCCAGGTCCTGTGGCTGCAAAACAAGCCCAAATCATCACCCCTCCACCACCGTGCTTGGCAGCTGGTGATTATGAGGTGTTTGTGCTGTGTTTGGTTTTCGCCAAATGTTACCCTGTGCATCATGGCCCAATGTCTCCATTTTGCTCTGTCTAAAAGGAAATTGTTCCAGGAATTTTGTTCAGATGCAACTTTGTAAACCTAAGCTGCTCTTTTTTTAGAGAGAAGAGGCTTTCTTCTGGCCACACTTGCAAACAAGCCATAATAGTTCAGTCTTTTTCTAACCATGCTGTCATGAACTTTAACACTGAACATGCTAACTGAGGCCCCTTAGAGTCGGAGATGTAGCTCTTGGGTTTTTGCAGTTCCTCTGAACATTGCACAGTCTGACCTTGGGCTAAATTTGCTGAGACGTCCACTCCTGGGAAGCTTGTAACATTGTATTAGCGCACATCTGAATGCTCCAGACCAGCGAGCTGCCAAAACTTCTGCTTTTATAGACAGACTCACACTTGCTGATGATCAGTTTATCGAGGCCATCTGATTAACAGCACCTGGCTTCTACATACCAGCTTAATTCCCACGGAAGCAGTAAGGGTGGACTTGGTTTTTGACAGAACTATAAAAGTCATGTGAAAACTTTCTTTTTCATGACCGTATAATTAAAAAATCTGTAGAAACAGCAGACAATATGCTATACTGAGAATGAGCTCTGTATAAAAGAACAGACCAGTCTGAAGAAACACATCTGCGTGCTTTATAGTCGAGAGCTTTATGAGAAGACCAAGTGCTGGGAAGCAGCTTCCACGGTCTATATTGTAAGCTAACTGCTAACTCAAGGTTCATACTAAACAGAAAAATATGGCTAGTCAACATGTTTATGAAAAATTCAGGCATCATCAAATCACCGGATCACATTTTCTCATCCAAGGGCCTAAAATGCCGCCGCTCTGCCAGAACCTGCTTGAGTTGTAAAGATATTTACAAGGTTTCCTTTGGTGCTGGGACCTTGACTCACTGCCCGCTGCAACACTGGATGCCAAAAGGTAACAGCCATCTTTCAGAGAGCCAGGAGATTGTTCTCTCTCTTTGTTTCGATTTTGGCTTCACTTGCTGATTAGTTTTAGGCTACTATTCCATTAAGGTTTTAGTGAAAATATGCCCAAATCTTGCTAAAGCTTACTAATCACGCACCAAAATGGGCTTAGCCCATGCATTTAAATATGATGGGTGCCTCGGGTCATTTAAAGATGTCCATCTCATCTCACTGCTGCCTTAACGCTGTGTGCCGCAAATGATACCTTTTGCGTGAGGTACAGGTGGCATTTGTTAAAATGCCAGCCACTGACATCCCACACTGAAAAGGGGGCTGGGATAACACAGTGACGGAGCCTGGCGGACCACTGCTGCTCTGTTGTTAAGCGACAAGCTGCCACAGTGAACCAGCACTTATCTGAGTTTGCATTTTCCCATCAAAATCTCAAAAGCTTCTAAAACACTGCTACAGCACAGGCGCATCAAATTTCCACAAATGCGTGTAGCAAATGCACGGAGATGCATCTGCATCCAAAAAGCCCGCTGTGCTGATCTTTTCATGGATGAAAACTGAGAGGAATCACGATCCAGTTGTTGTCTTTCTCATTACAAACGACTCCCAAGCCGTCTCAAACTTCGAAAAACAGAGAAGCAAAACACTGGCGTCTCCCCCGTTCTCTCAGTCCTCCCGCTGCCTCCTTCTCCCTGCTCATGTTTAAAATCTCAGGGGGGTTATGACTTAGCTCTTGCTTTTCTAAACGCAAGCAATCACACCGCGACTCACAACAGGGTCGGTGCAACGTGCCACCCAAACTCAAACTGCATGTGACCATCACACATCCTCACCTCAATCACTTGCTCACTTGTTAACCGAGCTCCACTCGAATGCGCAAAGCAGAACAAAGCAAACACACACAGACACACACGCAGACACACAAAGGGCATGCTCTTGCATTCAAGTTGCGCCTAATTGATATATTATGAGTGACCAGGGAGGCTTTAGTTTTGCTCCGGTATTCCGCCCTCTGCTCCCGCTTTTCCTGAGAAAGACCTATTTCACACAGACGGACCGCGTCTACTCCCCTCTCTAATAAGATGCTTGAGAGAAGAGGAGAATGGTAGTCATCATTAGACCCTGACACAAAGGCAGGAAGGCACACATCCACCGGGTGATGATGACAGACAGGGTAAATATTATTCTTGAGTGCAGGTGTGAGGAGTAGCAGTGAAGTGATAATAAAAGAGGTCACTAAGAACTTGGTAGGCTACTTCTGGCCCTCCAATGAAATGGCATAGTTTACTGTCAGAGCACAGGGAGTAGACGTAGATGCTGACAGGCTGATGATATGCAGGCAGAGGATATTCGTTTATCCGCTATGAAGCATATTCATTGGGGTGTTTTGCGGTTGTTCTCTTGGTGTGAAAATTCCAGTCAGTCGGAGGTTAAGGCTCCACTCACATGTAAAATTACTGAAGAACTCAGCAAACAGAGGTACACTATATCGCCAAAAATATTTGCTCATCTGCCTTCGCACGCATATGACTTTGAGTGGCGTCCCATTCTTAATCCATAGGGTTTAATAGGATGTCGGCCCACCCGTTGCAGCTATAACAGCTTCAACTCTTCTAAAAGGTTTAGGAGTGTTTTTATGAGGATTTTTGACCATTCTTCCAGAATTACATTTGTGAGGTCAGACACTGAAGTTGAACGAGAAACGTCTGGCTCCTAGTCTGTGCTCTAACTCATCCCAAAGGTGTTCTATCAGTTTGAGGTCGGGACTCTGTGCAGGCCAGTCAAGTTCTTCCACACCAAACTCGCTCATCCATGTCTTTATGGACCTCGCCTTTTGCACTGGTGCGCAGTCATGTTGGAACAGGAAGGGGTCATCCCCAAACATTTTACGTGTCCTACCACTTTGTGAGTTCCTGAGAGCGACCCATTCTTTCACAAATGCTTGTAGAAGCAGTCTGCATGCCTAGGTGCTTGGTTTTATACACCTGTGGTGATGGAAGTGATTGGAACACCTGAATTCAATGTTTTGGTTGGCTGAGTGAATACTTTTGGTGTTATAGTGTGTTCTGCAGTATGTTTTGTTCATCAGTCATGAAGCTGACTGCACAGTAGGGGTGTGCATATATGTGAGAGAGAGCTGAATGTTCATAGCACAACAGGACAGCCTTCATATGCTCTTCCCTTCCTTGTTCAAAGGCTTCATTGTTCCTGGAGTGAAAAATTTTCATCTCTTTGCACTGTAAACCACTTTGGAAGCACCAACCACTGAGAAGGTCATCCAGCTTCTCCGTGAACTTGGCACCTGAGTTGAACCTGATGTAGTGGCAAGACCCAGCTGCACTGTGAAAACTGGCCCAGAGACACCGGGTGACAGAGACATGATTGCAGCACAGATTGGGGAGGGGGGTAATAAAATAAAACACCTCGATTAGCAGAAGCTGACCCCAGTCTGAGCTAGGTGAGGGGTTTCTAGGCAACAAAGCATGGCACACGGAGTGTGTCGGACCGAAGCCCAGACCTGTGCTTCACCACCAAACAAAGACGAGGGATAAAAGGGATCAAAGACTGTCTCATGCTGCACATTCTTACTGTTGTTTTAATACTGTTTGCTTTAGCCAACACATACAAATACTTCACGACGTGACATTATTATAGTAGCTAGATATTGTAGCTGTATCCCCTACAGTTTTCTCAGCCTCTTGTGAAATTGATTTAAGTATTTGGATGATGAAATGCTGTTGTCAGCAAACATAATTGCTGAAATATATTGGACTGTGGAGGTGGTCTGGCATGAATCAATGTAGTCTTTAAATCCTCTTTGGGTCTCTCGGTGTGAGATTTCCAAACTTCAAACATCATAAATACCAAACAGTGAATCCACATTATTGAAATAAATTTATTGCAGATGTAAAGTAGAAACAAAGAGATTATGTTTAAGGTTTTTAGGTTTATTGGGGATCACGGTACCACATGTGCTTTACACATAGAGTACGTAAAGGACGGGCACAGCAGCGATTACGTCACCCGTTATTTGGTGAAGTCCTCTTGTAAAACTTCACCGTCTTGGTGTTTTGAAACTGTGCAATAATCTGCTAACCATTTGTCAATCACAATACCGGCCAGCCCGAGAGCAAAGCCCGCTTTGACGTCCTTTTTTGATTTTAATGAGGACCAAAATTTTCAAAATGAACATCGTGTTGTGTTCATTAAAACTTGATACCAGCGATTAAGAGTATAAACTCAGCAGGAAAGTGCTTAAGGAGGTCACAGACCAAGGGAGCTGAAGGATAGTAAACTTCTAACCAGCTGGATGTTTTGGTGTAATCAGAAGAGTTGCTCCCTGATGATCATTAGAAAGACATTTCAAGGAATTCTAGTTTTATTTCATTTTAATTTATTTTAGTTTATTTTAGTTTAAAGTGTTGACTGATCCAAATTTGACCCCCTTTTTTTTGGCCAATTGAGCTACACTAATGAGGCATGTAGTGTAGATATTATAGTACAAATCTTCTTCACTAACTTTTGCCATAATGGTTGTATTTATCCCCTTGAATCGAAAGCTCTATTGTCTTATAGCCTATTTATGTTGGAATATTGCTCCTCTTTTCTTTACCCTTGCAGCCAATCTTCCAATCCTTTAAGCCTCGAGATACAAAATGAAAAGCAATCTATTTGGCTTTTAAAATTTTTTATGTATATTTCTCAAAATCAGATTTAGCAACAGTAAACTAACCTTAAAGCCCCTCTTCCCTGCTTCCAGCACAAAAGAGTATTAAACCCTGCTGTGTGCCACCAAGGTCTCCAGCTCATCCAAGAACAGGATACAGGTTGGGTTTAGCAGTGTCAGCTTACTTTCAGAGGTATGTTGTTCAGATGTATGTTGTATGTTGGTTTTATCTTCATTTACAAAAATATTCTGCACAGATGTTCACATGATTTTATGAATTTGTTACTGTACGTCTGATAAGTTGTTATTGTGGCAATGTCCCTTGGAATAAAAAGTTAAATTAAGGTAAGGTAAGGTAAGGTAAGGTAAGGTAAGGTAAGGTAAGGTAAGGTAAGGTAAGGTAAGGTAAGGTATGGTAAATTTCGTGCAGGTTCAGAGGAGATCTTCACAGCGGAAGTTCACATTTTTCACTGTGGACCTTCCACTTGTCATTCCATTTCTTCTTCTGCTGTTTAACACACGTATAATCAAATTAAACACGTGCCCCTTCAAATATTAGAAAAAGAAAAGCAGTACTAGTGCACTGCTAATATGCAACCACATGTGGCATTATAATGACAGCAGGACAACATGAGTAACACATTGTACACAGATGTAGTATTATTTTTAGCCAACTACTCAGCAGTAACAAAGAGCACTGATTGGTCACTGAATTCAGTTTCTGCTGATTGCTCTGTTTTTTTGTTTTCTAACATGACTTGAACTGTGAGTGAAAGTGGCTGAGACAAGCACACATTCCTGTGTGTTGCATTGGGAGAGACCAACAAGGCTGCTGTGGGCATGCTGGAACACGCACAAAAAAGAAATAAATTGGAATTGAGTTGGGAAGTCTAATGAAACCAAGCTTTCTCTATTTATCAGTGCTTATCTGTTTCATAACATTGCTTGAGAATCATTTACACATAAAAGAAACACACACACACATACACAAAAAAAAAACAGTTAACTTCTAAATTACAGTTACAAAGTATGAAGCTGTGTTAACATGTTTCATAATTACAGTATTAACACTGAATGGAATGCACACACTGATTATTAACAATGGCACGTTTAAACTGTTAAAGAGAGCTGTAATTAAATCTTATGCCTGCTGTGACATTCCAACATAAGCTCTGAATTGGTTTCAGCAAAGAATAAAGCAGAGCATGATTACTTTGTACAGGCAGTTGATGCAAACCCTTTCTTGCTTTTTCATGTTATAAAATAACATAATAATTTTTTAATGTGCTCACGGTGACAAATAAAAGCCTATGTATTTCCATGAAAATATGCACATTATCACTTTGAAACCAGCTCTGAAATAATAAACGTTGAATGCCTGGCATGGTTCAGGATCACATCTAACCTCTGACCTCTCTCAATCATTAAAATACCAAAACCCCCACACACCTCTTGCTGAGCAACACAATGAGCATTAAGCTGCTATAGGATCTCTTTGTTTTTTTTACAAAGGAGTTAGTGGAGAGAGTTGGTATTTAACTTTTTCATCAGATAGCCAGGAAAGTACACTATAGTGCCAAAAATATTCGCTTGTCTGCCTTCCCACGCATATGAACTTGAGTGACATCCCGTTCTTAATCCATAGGGTTTGATGTGATGTCGGACCACCCTTTGCAAATATAACAGCTTCAACTCTTCTGGGAAGCCTTTCTTCAAGTTTTGGTCGCTGCTTTAATTCATCCCAAAGGTGTTCTATGCTATACTCTGTGCAGGCCAGTCAAGTTCCTCCACACCAAACACACTCATCCATGTCTTTATGGATCTTGCTTTGTTGCACAGTCATGTTGGAACAGGAGGCGACCATTCCCAAACTGTTCTCACAACGTTGGGAGTGTGAAATTGTCCAAAAAGTTGTGATAGAGTTCCTTTCACTGGAACTAAGGGGCTGAGCCCAATTCCTGAAAAACAACCCCGCACCATAATCCCCCTCCACCAATTCAATTCAATTCAGTTCAATTCAATTCAATTCAATTCATATAGTGCCAAATCACAACAAACAGTTGCCTCAAGGCGCTTTATATTTTTAAGGTAAAGACCGTACAATAATTACAGAGAAAACCCAACAGTCAAAACGACCCCCTATGAGCAAGCACTTGGCGACAGTGGGAAGGAAAAACTCCCTTTTAACAGGAAGAAACCTCCAGCAGAACCAGGTTCAGGGAGGGGCAGTGATCTGGTGCGACCAAACTTTACACTTGCACAGTGCAGTCAGACAAGTACCATTCTCATGGCAACCACCAAACCCAGACCCATCCATCAGATTGCCAGACAGAGAAGCGTGATTCATCACTCCAGAGAACATGTCTCCACTACTCTAGAGTCTAGTGACGGCTTGATGCTTTACATTGCACTTGGTGATGTAAGGCTTGTATGCGGCTGCTCTCTCATGAAAACCCATTCCCTGAAGCCCACTACACACTGTTCTTGAACTAATCTGAAGGCCACATGACGTTTGGAGGTCTGTAGCGATTGACTCTGCAGAAAGTTGGCAACCTCTGCACACTATGCGCCTCAGGAATTGCTGAACACACTCTGTGATTTTACATGGTCTAACATTTTGTGGCTAAGTTGCTGTCATTTCCAGTTGCTTCCACTTTGTTGTACCACTAATAGTTTACTGTGGAACGTTTAGTAGCGAGGACATTTCATGACTGGACTTGTTGCACAGGTGGCATCCTATCACAATACCACACTGGAATTCACTGAGCTCCTGAAAGCAACCCTTTCCTTCACAATTTTTTGTAGAAACAGACTGCATGCCTAGGTGCTTGGTTTTATACACCTGTGGCCATGAAAGTGATTGGAACACCTGAATTCACTGATTTACCAATATACTGTAATTCCAAATGAGAGCTAATGCTGCTTTGTGGTTGTCTTTATGAATAGGTGACATCACCTTAGCTATGCCCATCTTTTATATACAGTCTGTAGGTTAATAACATTTGTCATCATGCCCTTATACTACCACCAGATATTCTACCACCATACTAAGCAATTAAAATACTTATATACAGTTTACTGATGGTAATAAAGAACTTTGTTTTTGGTAAAACTTCCCTCTAATGTCAAAAAATGAATTGCCATGGCAATCACCAGTTAAGTTGGGGTAAACTGGGTGGGCAACAATAAACATACTGTAAGAAAAAAGGGCCACAACCAGAACAGAATTAAACAATGGCACACATACTGGTGAAACATGTTAAACACAATGACAAAAATAACAGATTATTTTACAGTTTGCCAGTCCAGGATGCATGGTTCCCATTTTTAAAATAAATATGAACTTTATTTATTTACGTTTTATTTATTTTTGTTTCTAACTATTAACAGCACACTTCCTTTATTCCTTTATTTATTACACTTTTCCCTTTTAGAATGTCAGGTCATATTTTACCCATGTGTGGATTAAATGAACATCTCATTATGTAATTATAGAAGGTTTTAGAAATTGTCTTAAAATAGGCCAAACATAACTTTTATGATTTATTTAGATTCTCATCAGCCTTGTTTTTGTTTTTGTTTAAAGAATTAAATTAGGCACAAGCCTGCGTGTTTAGGCATTCATGTGAAGGATTCCGATTGCACAGACTCCACTAAGACAGAGGGTTCTCATTTAGGGATCTGGACCTACTATAACTACTTCGGTGTGTTTGGGTTAACTTACAAATGAAAAGTGATTACTTTGTAATTCGGGACTGAAAGCATTACTGACAAATAAGGCACAGTTGGAAATCATCAAGTTCAAATCCAAAATATTTTTGCTTTAAACATTTACACACAAAGGACACCTGGCACATATGTAAATTCATCTTCAGACTATCAGTGAATTGCAACAGATCCAATGCAGATATTGTCTTACACTTATTTTCTAAGTACTGTAGAAACATTTAAACTGGCTAGTAACCACTGGTCTCCAAACAACACACATGCACGCCAGCAATTTGAATCAACTTCTTGAGTAACACCAGATGCTACATGATCAGCTCAATATCAAACAGTATTTAGGTCTCAATTCAGACTTTTCTTGGGGTTTATGGCAATGCGCTCTACAAATTGAGCAATGGGTCCGCCCAAGCAGCAGCTTTTCACTATATTCCTTTTCCTACTTCAAACATACCCATTTGGAAAGCAATAAGAACAAGATGATGTGTAACTTTTAGAGCAGTTTATGAATTTTTGCCTGCTGCGGCTCAGGGAGACAAAAATAGTGTGCCAGGACGGGCTTATGGCTTGTTGCATCTTTAATGTTTTTTCATCTTTCTCCTAACAGGTTTGTACAAAAAAGCCCAGCTGTAACATCAAAATGATCCTTCCTCCCTCATCCTTCACTGCACCGTGAAGGATTCTCATTTCATCCCCCGTGTTGATCATTTAAGACTAGTTAGTTTTGAGTTTTAACCACAACCTACGGCTTTCTGCCCTCTTACACCACAAGTGACTTCTTCTTCTTCTTCCTTTAGATTCCTATTTTTCTTCATTTGTGTTATCTCCCATCTTCTGCCTCATAACCAGCTTCATCCATCTCTTTATCTTTCACCCTTTCAATCCTTGTCATTCCTCCCACTTCTCCCAATAACATGCAACCTTCAGAGCTCCCACACTGTGCATTTGTCACTGACATTTTGGACAGAGTTGCCATGTCTTTTCCCTTCATATTGCATGGTTGATTGAAACCGTCTGTGGCCAGTGATCCATATCAGTGACAACATTTTACTTTAACACCTCCATCTGAACTGATATTTCCTTAACAGAAAAAAAAACCTGGGTGGCCCAGCGTGCAACACACTGGATGGTAAAGCAATGAGCATCGCCGGGTCAGCCGAGCTATCATTGCGTAATGGAGTTAAAGCAATCAAAAGTTGAATGAGAAAGTAAAAAGGCTTTCTAAATTTAAAAAGTGTGGGAAAAATGGGATAGAGTTAAAACTGAGATGCTGCCATGAAAATACAATTTCCTTGGGCGCTGCCAGATTGCCAGGCAAACAAACACAACAGGGTGAGATTTACTTTTCTTTAAACAAGAAAATTACAAGGTCTAGTATCAAGGATGTTTGGAAGTAATAGCTGTTTGCAGAAGTAAAATTTGTATTCACTGCAAAAGCTCTACAAGCGTTTGTCCCTGATCTGACAACAGCAAAATTGGCCGTGGAAATGAAAAATGTTTAACATGATGGAGGCATGCAGTTAGACCAGCTTATGCAAATCAATATTCAATCACTGCTGATAAGCTACAACACAGTTAATACCATGTTGGATGGAAGGGCTGGGGACAATTTCATAGTACAACTCACTATAATAAGCTGGCATTATGGAACATGTTTTTGTGTAATTGCGTGTTGCAGCGTACAATTACTGGCTTTAATGGTACATTTTATCCCTTTTCCTCTAATCTCCACCAAATGCAAACAGACGGAAACAACCCGTGACCTACAACAACCGTCTGAATTCAGAGGCTGAGCAAAAATTGATAGTTTAGATCATGTAAGTCTAAACAGCCCAGCGTTGTGTTTTGGTTCCCACCTGGTGTCAAGACCACTTTTCTAAAGCCAATATTGCA
Source organism: Cichlasoma orientale (assembly GCA_034780415.1). Lineage (NCBI taxonomy): Eukaryota > Metazoa > Chordata > Actinopteri > Cichliformes > Cichlidae > Cichlasoma > Cichlasoma orientale. The sequence continues at coordinate 48,907 of JAVDPK010001746.1, read as the reverse complement.
AGGGACAAGAGAGTGAATAAATGAGGAAACACGCACGCACGCACGCACGCACGCACGCACGCACGCACGCACGCACACACACACACACAACACAGACCCATTTTGTCAGTCAAAGCCGTCGTGAGTAGCTATCAGTATTGGAGGGATCTCAAGCCTTCCCTCATCACCATCAATCTGTCTAAATGACCCCTTTCTCTGCTCTGTCTCTGCACTGCTGCTGTTGCTCGTTCATTTTGTCCTCACATTTTATCTCCTTTCAGGTCGCATCAACACCCCCCTATCTTTCTTTAATCCTTTCATTTACAACCACTTATTTGCATGCCTCCACCCCCCCCCCTCCCCCGTCACCCCATCCCCCTTTTTGCCATTTCTTTTTCTCAACTCTTTGCTCTGTGACTTTTCTGCTCTTACATGTGCACACCTCCTCCCATCTCTCCTCGCCTTTCTCCCCCTTGATGAAACTGCTCCATGACTAAGTGAGCACTGTTGTGATGGATAGCCTAATGGGAACAGATGAAGCATTAAAACCATAATTCATGGGGACATAATGTTCAGAGGTTTTTTAAGATTTTCACTTGAGGTGTTCCGGCAGCCTGTGTGTATTTGTGTCAGATTGGTAGATTATCTACATTTATGCACTCACCTGTGAGTGGGATTTAGTGTCTGTTTGTATGTGCAGACATGCAATGTCTGAATGTTTTGTTAAAGTCTTGCCTCAGTGTTTTCTTTGGAGATTTGGTTCAGCAGTCTTTTGAAGGAATACATATTGATGATCATCATTTTAGTCTTTCTCAAATGCACTGCAGCAAAAAGCTTTATCTGGAAATGTTCCATCGTTGCGGGAGTGAGGTTTAGGGAAAGTATTTGAGTTTGTGTGTATATTAATATATGTTATTAATACTAATTTTGGTTGTTATTTTATTATGCAGCATTATTAAGATATCTGGTGATGGAGCCTTTTTAAAAAAATCTTGGACTTGGACTTAATAAACAGCCCAGACTGTATAAAATAAAATAAAATAAAATAAAATAAAATAAAATAAAAGCCCAAAAGCTATGATGAAACTCAGGACTCAACCTGATGATGGCTGACATCCATCAAGGAATTTAGCTGTCTGAAATAAAGAAAGTACAGAGTATCATTTGTTATTATTATTATCTGGTCGATAAGTAATTAATAAAGCTATTGATATTGTGTCCTGTGTGTAGCACTTTGGAGTTGTTCTTATGAATCCTGCTGTTGCCTAATACTGCTGCAGAAACTCTGTTTATGCAGTGAAATACTCCTACAGACAGCTGGGAACAATAAACTAGACCTCAGACCCTAGCAGATCATAGCAAGTTTTCCAGAGCTGGATTAAGCCTCTTCCCATCCATCCATCAATCCATCCATCCATCCATCCATCCATCCATCCATCCATCCATCCATCCATCCATCCATCCATC
>JAVDPK010001746.1:33566-43651 GCA_034780415.1 Cichlasoma orientale | reverse complement strand
CACACACACACACACACACACACACACACACACACACACACACACACACACACACACACACACACACACACTACCTCGATCACCCGCTGCAGTTTGAAATCACATATGAAGCACAAAAAAAGCCTTTATCGTGGGCTCATGTGTGAAGCCACTGAAGGCTTGTCTAACCAGAGACAGTGAATGGAAACAGACCTGTTATAGGTAACATTGAACTTGATGAAACAGATAATTTAAATATTACTTAATATGTGCATTAGCTCATTCAATGCCATCATCGCATCCTTGCCAAGATTCACAACCAGTTCTGTTAAAATTCTGCATTGGCCATCGGTGGGAAGGAAGCAACAGCGGTTTAAAACAGACCACATCACAGTATTCATCTGCCCATTTCTCTAAGTAATTGTGCCCAGGCGTCGAATGGGTTTTTAGGGGTGTTTTACAAGAGACAGCTTGCTGCAAAAATGCTCTCCGGGCTGTGCATCGGGCATCTTTCTCATAGCAGACTGTATGTGTCACAGGTGACTCAAAATGCACCAATGCGAAGTATGAAATTTATACAGGCAGAGCTGCAGGAGAGCGAAGTCAGGACGTTTTTCATTTAGGAGAAGTGGCTGAAGCAGGGAATGGACAGGAAAGTTCAATGAGAGACATACGCGGATCTGGACATGCTTTGCTTAATGTTCCTGTTTTTACGAGCACTTTTATATTGTCTGTGCAGAGTAGTTGGCAGCTTTGAACACACAATGAGCACTACATTCTCACAGCTCTTTACCTGTCTACTTTAACATTTAACGGAATGCCAGAGTTAAAGGGAGAAAGCGCTCATTTGTCAACACCAATTTTTTTTGTCTCCATCAGCCATGATCAGTTACAGACAGCTGCATTTCTTTCTTTCTTTTTTTATTGCAGTATGGTTTAGTTTTATGGTCAATAATAGTTTTTTTTTTTTTTTTTGCCTGTGTAGGAATTTCCTTTTTGGAATAGCCTAGTTGCTTTGATAGGCGAGCGAGCAGAGGTAAAACTCTCCCGTATCGGGAAAGAGGAACACCAACGGCTCTATTTGTTTAGTCTCCATGGAAATGACGGCATATCATTGTGAACACAATCAAAGGGTCCACGGGTGAATCACTCTCTATGGCATTTGGCTTTCTATTCAGTCTCCAGCTCTGAATGTGGAGCTGTGTTTTTGCTGGACCTAACAGTCTGTGATTATGTCATCTTCAAGCACCTTTACGACAGGGGATTTGAACTACAAATGAGCAAATACGCAAGGAGTTTGATTTAGCCACACAGCACATCTTAAATAAAATACTTTTCTCACTCTTTGGCTTGTCAGATGCGGTTCATTTGAGTGCACATTACTTCCAGTTTAAATTAGCTGAGCTAAACTTTGTTTTCTCTTCAGAACAGTTCCCCTGGGCTTTCAGTTGCCTGGTTGCCTTGTTCTTCCAGAAACAGCATGATGGGAGACAGCAAAGTTATGCTAGCATCATTGTTGTTTAAACTTGTTATTAACCTGCTGTAGAAAGGTCCTTTTTAAACTATCTCACATTTAACAAACAGATCTGTGGGCATCTGTGAGTGACAGCTAGCACAGGTGATGGTGCTCTTACAGTAAAAAGGATTTTTAAAGGAGAAATATTTAAGGGGAATCAGGGGCAGTTCTGTTCTCGCTCTCTGGTCTTTCCATCCTACCCAGAAGGAAGGTTTAGATTGCTGTGTGGAGTGATGGGTCCCACGGCGCAAAGCCGCACCACAAAGCAGATACTCCCCACCACTCCACTAGAATAATAAAACCCGCAGTGAGTGGCTTTCAGCGAAGCAAAACATTTTCAGTAAGTTGGGATTCGATGAAATAATATAAAATTAGTTTACATAATGTTTTTTTTCTTATTTTGAATGTGATTTAACAGGAAAAAAATAATGGCTTAACAGTTGCTTCTGTCATGTTCACCCAGGGGACAGGGCTGGGTGACGAGCAGTGCGGATTAGGAAGAAACCCAGCCATCAGGGAAGAGGAAGCCCAATGTCACCTTCAAATCTAGCAGGCGGATTGATTCCGGGCCTTCAGGGAACAGCGGGAAATACCTTGGCCTGACAGGAGACACTAAACTAAACAACCAGCACTCCCCTGGGACAGCACTCAACTCAATTTATTTTTACACCAAACTTTTGTCTGATAAAACAGAAAATATGCTCATGTTTGAAATTTCAATAATGAACAATATCTAAAAAGTAGTATTGTGCTGTGACTGATACACTTAAATGTTTTATAGCACCTGGTGTTGTATGTAATAAATTGAAGGACTTTGTAGCTGAATCTATATGTTTTTATGATGGTGTTTGTGTCACTTTGACCTTTAACCCTGTAAAGCTTGAACCATGAACTGCCAGAAAATTCAAAAAATTTTTGAAACCAAAGTGTTTGACTGTTGGGTTTTCTCTGTAGTGCCTTGAGGAGGCTGTTTGTTGCTATATAAATAAAACTGATTTGAAAATTGAATTAAGGTTTTTCAGGGGGAAAAAATCACACTGATGATGTAGACGCCTCAAAAACTCACAAAAACGTACATATCAAATATGATACACTTGACTTTACAGGGATAATTCAAATCAGATATACTTTTCTTCCTGCGCTGTGACAAGCTGGCGGACAAGGTTTGTCGATTTCTCCTTTTAATAACCAGTTCATGATTTTGTGGAATGTGTCCTTGCTGCTATTTCTTTTAAATAACTTTTTTGGCCCTTTGAGCATCAAATAGAGACATCTTTGAACCACTGCGAGGAAAGAAAAATGCACACAGATCTGTCCCTGTCTGACACAGAGGTGGTGGATGTGGAAGGCTCATACAGATTTTCAGAATCACCCCAGAACATTAAAACATTAAAGAGAAAATCAATAACACTGAGCTAAGTTAAAATACCGGAACGCTACAGTAGTCTTTCTATTAATAAAATGATCCGATCGATATGTATTGCTATATTAGCGCGGTCAAACACTTTACATTGTTGTGTTTAATAAACTACAAAAGATGCTTAAAAGACAAAACGTTATAATGTCGACAAAATTTAGAAAGGAAACTGCAGCACGTATGTGCCGTGACAGTGAAAGGATTGTCTTTCGTGCTTTCTTTCGATGGGATTTCCTCTCCTCGTAGTGGAGCAAACCTGAGGATGAATGCATCAGCAGAGTTGATGTTTGCAGGCAGACGGGCAGACAGGGAGCAGCCAAACAGTGGATGCAATCTGCATTATGACCACTTTCAATTATTACTCGGTAGGAGCAATAAAAATCAATGAATAATTTAAAAGAGCTGAGCTCAACTTCTCTAGTGCAGCTAGCTTTTGGCTAAAGAGTCCTCGGTATTTAAATTTTAGTTTGTGTCGTCACTTGGTCCAAATTGTCTGTCACAGTTGTCACTGATAGTGCCTGCTATTGTGTTGTTCTCTAAGAGGCAATGTTGTTTCTGCTGATTTCACTGATTATTTTCAAAACTGCTGAATCACAACAAAACGATCTAGATATATAAAAAACATAAAAAGCATGACATGCCAGAGGGAAAAAAAACACCCCAAAAATCTGATGTTGGAGTGAACTGGCTCTTTAAGTGTTCCAATTGTATCTGATTTCACAGATAAAAATTACGTGTATTCTCATTTCAGAAGTGGACGAAGGCTTGGATGTAGGTTTATGAGCATTTTTTTTTTTTTTTTTTTTTTTAATGAAAGAATACTGGACAGCAGTCAAACTCCTCTCAGCACACACCAAAAGTCACTTTTCACTTCAACTCATATCCAGTTGCTTAACTGAAAGCAGGCTCTGTTAAATGTTAAATATTAAACATTTACTTTCATGCTGTCATTGAACACTGGAAAGAGTCAGATGATACATTGAGCATTTGTCGACAGACAACAGGCCTGAGGCACTGCAATTGTTTAAGCCGTCTCCATAAATAATCATATCGATGTACTGCTCTCCAACGTGACCCTCTTAGATTGCAGCCCGGTTCATTTCTGCTCGGTCCCGTCCTCTGCCAGAAAGATCTAATCCCATCTTCCTCTTCAGCCTGTCTTTATATGAAAAAATACGTGCAATAAAATGTGAATGGGCTCTTTTTTATTCTCCAGAAAGAGGCCACAAGGGGAACAAGATTCTGAGTTCTCCCTCTGGATATTGCGGTGTCAGTGAGTTTGCACGAGATCATTACTCTGTTGCGTCTTGTTACCCAATACACTTGCTATATCACCTCATACAAGCTCGGTCTCACATGTAAAATGTTTAACGCGTAAAAACAGCATCTGTGAATAAATCGTCTCAGTGAGAAAACTTTCTTTAAAAAAAAAAAAAAATCACTGTGAATCTACATTCTCAGATTTTTTGCAATTATGGGACAGCACTCAACATAAAGTAATATTTACTGCTATCAAAGCAAGATGAAAAATTACAGTAGCTGGATGTTATTTAATAAAACACGTCAGTCTGATGTCTCACTGATGTCCACAAAGAGACTGCACTGAATCCAACAAAACCACAAAAATAGTTTGAGGCTGAAGTAAAGCATTCTTTGTCTTATTTCTTATTTTTCACAGATCTCACACTGACTGCATGTGAAACTGATGCAATCAATTTTTTTTTTTTTTTTTTTTTAGATAAAAATTGGTAAATTGAGCAATGTACAAAAGGTGGGCGCTATATACAGGCAGGGCATGCATCACCCGGATGGGTATGAGTTGATGTGTAGATACGAGTCATTGGTATGCTGAGTGATGTGGCCACACACTAGGCTTTACAGCTGCTGGGTCATTAAGCGTCCACACAACAGTGGCAGTGTGGAATGCTCATCATATTTGGGAGTTAAGGGTTCAGCACATGAAAAGTATATGCGAGACTGAGACTTTCTTACTCTACGGCTTTCTAATGCAATAGAAAAAATAGGCAAAATCTGTGAATTTGGAAGTCAAATTTCAGTTTCTCACTCTGGGAGTATTGATCACAGGAAGCAAACAAACAGCCTTCAAGTGGGATGTGTGACGGGCCAACTTCCTCTCCTCTTATCCTTGGAGAATTATGTTTTGAGCTTGTTTGAGTATGGGGGAGTGCCGGGTATGAGAAAAAGGATGTATTAAAAGTGAGTATGGTGCCCTGTGGTATATTCACCAATTCAGACTATGATTAAGTGGATCAGCTGTGCCGCAGTGTGGATTGAATCTTTCACAGTGCAGCATGAGATAAAGCAGAGAGGGCATTTATGACACATCAGAGAATAGCAGTGATATGAATGAAACATAATTGTGTAGATGGGGAAATGGAAATAGATGGAGAGGCAGGTTTGGTGAGAGAGGCCTGGCTGTACTGTGGGGACACTTCCGGAGCAGGCGGCGCTGACAGGACAGGAAATAACACAGAGATTTGTCCCTTCATAACACAGTAGGCGTGGCCATGGCAGGTTTATGCATGTTTTAAAAATGACCCTACAACGTTACAACGGTAAGGAGCCAATGGCTGTGCTGCATTCACATAATAAGTGACACTAGGCTACAAAGCAAAACAGGAGTATGTATGTGCCTTGACAGTGAAAGTATCATTTTATGCATTTTATTTTGATGATATCTCCTGTCCTCATCCTAACCCCCTGTATCCCTAGAGTAGTGTGTCTGCAGGCAGAAAGGCAGATATGGAACACCCAAACAGTGGAGGCAAGATGCATTATAACCACTTATCATTATTACTTCGTAGGAGCAATAAAAATCTATGAATAATTTAAGAGATGTGAGTTCATCTTTTGAAGCTTTTGAATGAAGAGACCTTAATGTGTGTTTTAGCTTGTGTTATCATTTGGTCAAAATTGTCATTAAATTTGATAGTACCTCTTATATTATTTTTCTCCGAGATGCAGTTTTGTTACTGCTGATTTCACTGGTATAATACATGCAAGGGCATGGAGGCAATTTTTTTTTGCATACAGGCTATATTAGAAAAGAGGAACATCGCCACTATGGCAACATCCATTGGTTCTTGGTAACATCCACTGCTACTGTCTTAAAGCCCTGAGCTAAGCATTTCGGCCATTGCAATCTTTGTGCTTTGAAACCACAAGTGCTCAGACAGGCATGGATCCGATTGAGAAACTCATACGGTACTAATTTGTCATGCACATGTATACCCTACTGTAAATCCACACTCTCTGATTTTTGCGATTATGGGACAACACTCAACATAAAGGAATATTTGACTGTTATCATTTATTTATTTTTATTTGTTTATTTATTTATTTGGAATCAGAGGTGTCATCCCTGCTGGGCATTACAATTGTCCTTGAAAATATTTCCACCCACCCACCCATCCATCCATCCATCCATCCATCCATCCATCCATCCATTCATTTTCTGACACTTATCCTGGTCGCAACTCACCTCTTCCAGCTCATCCGTGGGCATTCCCAGCCCAGCAGATCTCTCTAATACGTCCTGGGTCTATCCTGGGCCTCCTCCCAGAAGGACATGCCCAGAACACCTCACACAGGGGTGTGACCAGACATCCTAGTCAGGTACCCGAACAACCTCTATTGGCTCCTTTCAATCTGAACAATTCAATGTGAATAATTCAATTTCGAACTGAAACTGAACTGAGCTCCTATGTAGAAGTCCAAGTATGTTTCCTTTAGGGAAGAAGGGAAAGAAAAGGAAGGAGAGTCTGGAGACAAGGGGGATGATTCACCCATCACTAGGGGCATGGTTACTGAGGTAGTTAAACAACTCCTTGACCTGAGTTACTTAAGACACTAGATGTTGTAGGGTTGTCTTGGTTGACATGAGAGTGATCGTCGCCCTCAGATCCCACTCCTCAGCCTCCATGGTAAGGTCTGCGCCATGGTACTGGTGAGGAGAATCTGTCCATTAGTTGAACCACAAATTCAGGAGGAACAATGTGGGTTTTATCCTGGTTGTGGAGAGCTGGACCAGCTCATTCTCCATTCAAGGATATTCAAGGGTATGTGGGAGTTTTTCCAACTTGTCTACACATGCTTTGTAGACTTTCACCACGTCCCTTGCGGGATCCTGTCGGATGTGCTTCAGTAGTATGGGATATCTGACCTTTTGCTTCAAGTCATTTGGTCCCTGTACAGCTGCAGTGAAAGCTTGGTCTGCATTGCTGGAAACATGTCCTGTGTGTCATGGATGAGCTACTGCCCAAAGTGGAGGAGTCTAAATATCTCAGAGTGTTGTTCACAAGTGAGGGGAGCAGGAGCTTGACAAATGGGTTGGGGCCACGTCTGCAGTAATGTGGAAAAAGTGTCATTCACAGTGGACACTCTTCACTTCCAAGCTCAGCTCTCTCTTAGCCACAATGGACAGGTACAGAGTCCGTATTACCGCAGACATGGCCCCAGTCCATCTATCTCCTCCTCCAAATATTTGGCAAAGGGCCTATGCTACAAAAACACCTCCAATAGGAACCCCCAGGGGACGCAGTCAAATGCTTTCTCCAAGTCCACAAAGGACATGTTGACTTGCAGACACCCTTGCATATAATTGAATGGCTAAAGAGCTGGTTCAGCATTCCATGACCAAGATGAAAACCACATTGTTCCTCCTGAACCTGTGGTTTAACTAATGGATGGGCTCTCCTCTCCAGTACCCTGATGTACAGTCTGATCTGAGGGTGGAACACACCCTTCAGAGGCACTGTCCCAGAACTACAACATCTCCCAAGGTCCAGGGTCTTAAGAAACTCAGAGTTAATCTCATCCACAGTGGGACTGAGGAGATCACCACCAACCATCCTGTACCCAGGACTCTGTTCAGCTGTCTCAGCTATGGAGGCGTAGTCCATGATGGGACACCCTCCGGTACCCTTGGAGGAAAAAATGTCCAAAAACATTTTCTCTTCTTCACAACATGCAATCTTGCAGCAGAGTCATCATAATAGAGTCGTTCCTACTAAAATAATTTGTTTTTCATTTAGATTGTAAATGATCTAAATGAACGACTGGGAAAATCTACAATATCAGTTCAGCCAACAACAGAAGGCAAAACACTCATTTCACTGCAGCATTTGAAGACAGAAAATTGATATTGATCTGTAATTTTGTAACAAACATGATTCTTAAACAGATAATGCCAAGAATTCAACATGCTCAGTTATTTTTATAGTTTCATTGTATCACATTCTTTACCAAATAATAATAGACTTGCCAGTAAAAAAATGAAATTTGAGGAAGATCGGTAGTGGAGAAAAGTGGAGAGAAAATGGGACAGAGCAATTAGTTGTCGGAGAAAGTTTCTAGTTTTTGGTTTTTGTGGTGAGCTGTGTGTAATTTTTGTAGCTTCCTCTTCTAACCCCCTGCAAACTGGAGTAGCACAAGAGGGAGGGAGAAAGTAAAAGAGGGAAGGGTGGTTGAGTGATTATGTGCTCAAGAGGTGTGTGTGAAGAGGTACACTGCTCTCTTTCTCTCTCTCTCCCTCTCTTTACTCCTTTAAGAGCTTTACTGCTTCAGCCAACATCCTGAAGCAGGCCTCTCTTCACTCTTCTCCCCTCTCTCCTCCAGAGCAACGTATGGACTCCAGGAGCTTGAAGAGACGGCAGTGAGGAAAGCAACTTTTCAAAAGAGAGATAAATGGTAGGAGGGAAGTCTGCTGTTGGCTTCCTGGGCTGAGCTGCATGTGCTGGCTGGTCGGGTGTTGGAGTTACAATAGGAAACAATTGCCTTTTTTCCTGTGTGTGTGTGTGTGTTTTGTATCCGCCCCTCACAAAGAACAGCTGGAGTACAAACTGGACTGAGAAAGACTTCTGGATGCACTAGTAAAGTGGAGGATCAGCCAAAAGAGGAGAAGTGAAAGTGATAAAACGGAGAATGGAGCAGCAGGATTTGGACTGAGAATACAGGAGGAAGACAGAGGCAGAGTATCCAGGGACAGAAAAATATACACAGAAGGTGAAAGGAGAAACCGCTCTCACCCACTTGCCAGTTCTGCCAGGTGGTGGAACCTCCTTCAGTTTCTCTTTTCCCTCCCCTTTACTTCTCTTTACCCTGACATGGACCGCCTGCTGGCCCTGGCCCTTGCCTACCTGGCCTACCTGCTGGCCACAGCGATTGCCTCAGAGCGCCAACAGCACCGTGTGCAGCACGGCCCCTGCAGCTACACTTTCATCCTGCCTGAGGTGGAACACTGCCGTCCCTTAAAGGACTTCCAGGTCACAAATACCCTCCAGAGCGACTCCCCACCTGAGCCCAAGCCCGATACAAGCCAAACCAAGCAGAGCAAGTCCCAAAAGGAGAGGCCTTCCTGGCAGGAGAGGAAGCTGCAGAGTCTGGAGAGTGCCATGGAGAATAACACTCAGTGGCTGCAGAAGGTAAGGTCTCTGAACTGTTGACTAAGCCAACCACTTCCTCCTGTCACACCATGTGTTTCTTGTCCTTTTCGTAATGTCGCAGTTAGCTTACAGACCTTCAACCAAAATACTGGAGAAGCACTGGATGTCCACAGAGCGCTCCGTCCGATAACATCTGTTGACAAGCCCTCATTATTGATAAGTTCACTGCTTAGCTGGGATTTCCTGGATACTTGCTGTATGGATATCTGGCTCCATGACAATGCCTAGTGCATGAGTACGTGTCTGAATTTAAGACCACTGGGATGTCAGAACTCCCTGTTGCATGCAAGTGGAGAAAGAAGGGATGAAAAAGTTTCATATCATGCCAAATATGTCTCACATGGTTGAACCTTCTAAATGAGTAGTTTCGCCCCCACAGGCAACAAGTACACAAAACTTCATTCTTGACTCATGTTTTAGTGGATTTATGAGCCAAAGTCCGCTCAAAGCTCTGTGTACCAAACTCAGATTACATAAAACCAGTATCTTTTCTCAGTGAGATGGTGTTGGACATATTTTGGCATCTGTCCTCATTGGATTGTTAGCCTTTGTGGTTCCATTTAACTCAGATTATGACTGAGTAAAATGAAATTATGTCATTTAAAATAGCTTCACGATGGAGTTTTCATTCCTAAGGTCATCTGGGCATGGACTTGCTGCTGGACCCTTGTTTTGGACACACTGACTGACGGCCGGCGGGGGGGGGGGG
>JAVDPK010001746.1:0-29046 GCA_034780415.1 Cichlasoma orientale | reverse complement strand
GAAGTCCAAAATTTATGCCCTTCTTCACTTTTTCCAAAGCTGTCCATTGGGCCGGATTAGAGTCTTTGCCGGGCCGAATCTGGCCCCCGGGCCTTATGTTTGACACCCCTGCTCTAAGAAATAGATGATTTCTCCCAAACCGCTCCACAAAATCCGCCACCAGTGCCCTGTACTCCTCCTCCTGCTCATTACTTGGGTGGCATAACCTGGAGTTAGTACTGAAACTCTGAGGTGCACAAGGTGAACAGGAATGGAGACAGCGCGTAACTCTGTGATGCTCCTACTGCGACCTGTATTATGACTTTCATACTTACAAGGAGATCTATTTTAAAGCAGTATTGCAAAAAATTTCATTGTATATTGTGTTGTGCAGTGACAAATAAAGGAACCTTCAATCTTCTTATAGCTTCTCCATCAGTAGAAGCTGAATGCACTTGAGAAATTAAAGGATGCAATCCTCCTTTTTAGATGGGAGTAAGCTCTCTGCAGTATGTGGACGACTGCACCATCCACATGCTGCATTCAGAATAAGGTTGTAAATGTGACTCAGGATCACAGACACCTTGCTAGCACAGGTCTTCACAACTTTGGGGCTGATGCCATCAGTTCCAGCAGCTTTGCTTTTGGTGTAGTTTCTCCAGCTGTCTCCTAAACAGGCCAAGAGTCACAGACAGGCAGGGGGTGTTTATCAGGTCTGAGTTCATTTGGGGGGGAAGAGTGGGAAAAGGGAAAAACAACAAAACAGTGAAGGTAGTAAGTGTGTGTGGAGGCCAGGGTGTTTGGTGAAGGAAGCAGCAGATGACTGTGAACTAAACTTGTTGAAGAAAGAGTTTAGCTCATTTGGTCTCTCCAGGCTGGCCAACGCTCGTCTGTCTGTCTCCTTAAGCCCAGTGATTGTCTTCATTCCTTTTGTTCTGCTCGAGTTTAACCTCCAGCTTCCTCCTGCAGGAGTCCTTGCATTTCCTCAGCTTCACCCTTAGGTCATTCTGCCCTCTCCTCAGTTCCTTCCTGTCCCCACATCTGCAGGCTTTCTTCTTTTTTATTAAAGAGCTCTTTCAGGTTACTAGTGATGTCAACAAAGACAACTGTAGCTGGTAGCTGACTACTGTCTGCAAGGCTTCACCTCTGCTAATTCCAGTCACTATGAATAACTTAGCACTCAACTCCCTCTGGTCTAAATATGGTGGCTTCTGGCTCCGTAAAACCAAAACACTAGGTGACTTGATGGTGGCTACCTCCATCATTTACATACAGTATATGGCCCAGGAAGAGAAAAATGTGACATTCTGAAGAAAGTTCTCAGTCTGCTCTTCCCACAGTTGGAAAACTTCATCCAGGAGAATGTACGCACTGGGATGGAGGAAATAAAGAGAACCGCGGTACACACCCAGACAGCTGCAATGCTCGAGATGGGAACCAACCTCCTCAGCCAATCAGCGGAGCAGACCCGCAAACTGACAGATGTTGAGACCCAGGTGAGCCTATCAATGAGGACCGGAGTGAACCTGGGATAACCTGCTTTCAGCCAATACAAATGTGGGGCCACACCCATGCAAAAACAAACGATGTCACTTGGGAAACACTTGGTGAATGGCTAATTAAATGTAAATCAGATGTAACCCACTGAGAAGCCATGCCCAAAGGTGGCGGATAATGCTTTGAAACAGCTGGTATTTGGTTCTACAGACTCTTGATTGACACAGTGAATTGAGCTTTGTGTCTGACAACAAGCCAATTAAAACACAAAGCTTGGTAGCACAACACAGATGTGTCTTCAATCATGCCACAGATTTTGTTATTACAGCCTGGGCTGTTTTTGGTCCTCGTGCTTTCTTTCTCTTATCAAAGTTGATATAAAACTGCAACCTGTGCAAATATCCCAGCGGCTTTGTTCAAGTTTTTGTTTCATCTGCAATTTCAAAACATGTCACAGGTGCAGATGAGATCAATTTTTTTTTTTTTTGCTTAAGTTTTGATTATATGATCAAAGAAGGTAATTTATGAGCTTTGTGAAGGACTGTTTATCCCCAAGGGCCTTTTTTTTTTTTTTTTTACGAATTCACGGCGAGCACCCGTTATTTTTCCGCTCAGTATCTCTCATTGTTTTCATCCTGTCTTCTATACACATGATAGTTATTTTTTCATCATTCTATAGGTGCTAAACCAGACAAGCCGCCTGGAGATTCAGCTACTCGAGTACTCACTGTTCACTAACCGGCTGGAGAAGCATATTCTTCTGCAGACTCAAGAGATCTCTCGCCTCAGTGATAAAAACAGGTGAGAACACACACTCTTCAAAAGACAATTGAGCACATTCAAGATGCTTCTCAATAAAGCCCTGCCTATAACTGTACCTATCATAATGTTATTTTTCTTAGATTTTTTTTTTTTAATTTTTGTAAAGCTTTGTTGATGTTGGTGGTGTTGGTTATTTTCCTTTTCTTCTTTTCCTTTGCTAATGAAATGGGATGAAGCATAAAATGCAAATACTCCTTTGCACCAAAAGAATGCTTTCTCAGGAAAAGGCCACTTCACATTAAAAAGCCCTCCACAGAGTAGTGCACTGTATATGTACATGCATTAAAGTGGTCCTTCTGGTACAGCGACTGCAAAAGGATTTGTTGAATGACTTCATCAATTCTGAACAACAGAGCAATTAGACAAAATAATGTGCATTGTGTAAGTGTGTGTGGGTGTTTGCTAGTGAATGGGCAGTGCATTTTAGGAGGGGTTTCCCTTTCTTCCCTCTAGGAACACAGGGTCAGATCAGGGCCAGGAGGTTAAGGACCGGGCTCTAGGCAGATTGAAAGGGAGCCAGTTTTCCTTCTTTCTGTCTGCTTGTTTATCATTCCATCCATCTGTACCAAGTGTGACCAACAGAGAACACAGTCCTCCAGCACTAACACCTGTTACACATCTGGTCCCGCTTGGTCCTGCTCTACCCTTCTGCCCTCGTCTTTCAAGACAGTGACATGGATCGGATGTGTAGATAAATGAATGCATCTTGACAGGGGTAAACTCCTTGACAGGATGAATGGGATTAGAAATGTAATAGTAGATTTGCAGAGAGGCAGCTGTGGAATGAAAGGGAAATAAGGGCTTCATTGGTTGTAGGAGGCTACTGCTGCTGAGCCTTAAGGGCAATGGGGCCAGTTTTTGAACTGCTGCCAAGCTAAGAGGGGCAGAGAGACATGTTTGTTTTCATAGGCATTACATGTGAAATACTATTGGCAGGAAGTACAGCACACTGCAGCAAGAGTGAGAACAGACTAATAGCAGTATATATTTTACAATTATAGTAAATAGCACAGTATCATAACCAGAACAGTATAATTGCCTAGGTTGAAGTGAAATGTTCAGTCGTCTTACTCAATCATTGAAACAGTGCTCCCCTGCCTTTACACCATGCTTTACACTGTGATTGAAGTAAAACACACATAATGGAGAATTTCTCAGCCTGCTTTGCGACTCTTATTGAGTGTTTTCCCACAAAGAAAAAACAAAATGGAAGTGGATTAAAAAAAAAAAAAGGTGGTTTTGATTGATCCAGTTTTCTTTCCAGGCCACATACTGAGCTGCTGCCTAACGTGGGAGATTGAGGATCCATCTGCGTGTACACAGAACTCAGAAGTAGCTTGTTCAATCTAGGTGGCTGGATTGTTTCAATAAATAACTGCTGCAGACTCATTAGTCAGAGCCATAAAGATCAAGCTGCAGGGATTTATGGTGTTCATTTGGAGGTGGGGGTGTGCACACCACCACCACGCACACGCACGCACGCACACACACACACATCAGGTTGTTACCTCATTGCTATGATCGAGGAGCTTAGCATGCAGGGCCATCTGTGAGTGCTGCTGTGGTACAGGTGTTTATATGATGTTAGCCCAATGAGACTGTGGAGCTGATGTCTATTAGTCATCCTCATATAAATGTGCAAGTTTGTGCAGTCCTCACTGTGAAAGGTAAATGCTGAATGGATGGATTCTGCACCTGCCCCCCACTCTTTTAATCTTCAGCCTCCAAACAATCCAATATGCATTTAACAATGGTATATCAGTGTGCCTTCGCAATTTCTTTTTTCTCCTTTTTCAGCCATGCACTATAAAGAAGAAAAATTAATTTTCCCTTTCTTTTCTTCGGCAGTTTTCTGGAACAAAGGCTCTTAGCATTGGAGGGTCGGTACGGGAGGGAGCTGAAGGGGCTGCAGAGCGAGAAGCAGCAGCTTCAAGAGCTTCTGGAGAGGCAGAGCCAACTGGTCAGTCAGCTTCAGCGTGAACTGGGCAGCTCTTCACTCAACAGCACCTTAATGCAGAGACACCAGGCCATGCTCACAGACACTGTTCAGCAGCTGCTTGCTAAGGCCAGTCACTGCAATGGTAAGGCCTGGTGCGTTTGCCGTGATCAGACGAGCAATTTGTATTGTAAGCGTCAGCTACGTCAAGCAAAGAGAGAGCAAGAGAGATCATGCTAAAATATCAATAAGAAATACCAGAATATTTCATTTATGCACAATCTTGTCAACACAATTTCTAAACAAATGTAAGCAAGAGCAGCTTGTAATTAAAATCTCCGACATGCTACAGACATGCATGTTTACATATGTAGACACCACGGGCCTAAACAGGAGCCTAAAGCTGTGAGAGAAGTCACATATGGGGTTGGCATTTGTGTGCAAACCCCGTAAGGTTGCCATCTGTAAACACATGTTTGCATGTTTCTTCAGAAATCTCCAATATGCCAGAGGAGGAGCCACTTAGTTTCAAGGACTGTGCAGAGATCCTGCGATCTGGAGTGAAAGAAAGTGGAATATATAGCATACGCCTCCACAACTCCACACAGACTGTCAAGGTACTAAGGCTTTAAAGGCCACTGGCCTTTTCTTGCAAATATCACCTAACTGACTATGACATGAAACTTTTTTTCTTTTTTTTTTTTACAGCATTTGGTCTGTTTGTCTCACAGCATTTAATACTGAAGTCATTTTAACTTGGATTAATTTTACAGGTTTTTTCCCAACCCAAAGTCATTACTTTTGTGCCACAATAAATACGGGAAGAAGAAAACTAGTCTGATGTCATTGTAATTTTCTAGGGATTTGGTGCAGGGGTGATGGAGATGTCATGCTGTGTTACACAGAGCTAAAATAAAAAGCAACAGGAGCATTATGCCCTGCAGGCTTTATGGTGAGTGAGTGTGCACTGCTGAATGCAAAGTCAGAAAAGCCTGAGCGGTACCTCCACTGATCTCAAGTAACTAGCCCTTGGTAACTCAACCATGACATCCACCAGCAGGCTATTCTTATTGTGAGTAACATCTCGCATTCTGGGATTTTAACTCTCAAAGCCTTACAGGGTTAAAAAAAAAAAAAAAAGACAGACTGAAGCAGTTTTGTGTTATTCATTATTTTCAGTCTAGTTAGCTGTTGGCACCGTCTCCTGCTGCCCTCCTGCTCCCCCCCTCCTTTTTCCTCTTTATTTCCTGTGGGCAAGGCGGCCAGGTGTTAGGCACTGGTGCCATGTGTTTCCTGCCAACTGGGGCCAGTGTACATTTCCACTGATTCAAGATAGTACTCCTGAAATTGTTGCTGCTTTCAATCTATGCCCTCTAATTCAAATTCCATTGTGGCTGGCAAGCCGGGTGGCTCCAAAAAAAAGTGGGGCAGACACAAATTGCCCTATTTTCAAAGCAGAAAGCTGGCGTTCTCTGTAGGACTAGAGACAAGAGGAATACACATACATGTTTAATGCATAAATTGGATATATGAGGCAGATCTATCCAGCCATCCATCCAGCTCAGTGAATACTGAAAATGATTACAAAGCCACATAGTTAAGCATTTTCTTTTTTAATTTTCATGTTTCTCTCCTGCATATTTTTGAGTACTACATTTGCAGAAATTCCCTTTAAGATATTGACCATAAAGTCATTATTATTATTATTCTTGAAAATCATAATGACCCTTGAGCTGCCAGCTCTTTATCGTAATGGATTTGGCCCTGGCGTGACTTTCTTGGCTTATAATAAGTCTATTCAGAGTATTAAATATGAATCTGGTCTAAATCAGAGTAACAACCACATTTGGGAAATGACTTAAATTGAGAATTCTATTTCAAGACCCTGTTTTTGTATTCAGTGTGATGCCTTTAAGGTCAGAACATTGGCTTAATGTGCCAGAGGATAATCACAGAACACTGCTGGCCTGCTGTGTATTTCGGGGTAAAAGAACTGAGTGCCTTTCAACCTTGATTTAGCTTTTCTGTTCTGAGAAACTTCTGAAAACCTTTATTTCTTACTAAAAAAAAAAAAAAAAAGCCCGTTCACTTGTGGATGCTGACATGCTGGAATCCTGTCACAGTCTCAGCATCTGTAGAGGATGGCTCTTGATAGGTCAGGGAGGTTTGGTTGGCTGATGAGATTCAAGCAACCAACCAGAAAAATCAATTTTGTTTTATCAGGAATTTTCCACATTCCAGGTTCCAAGATTGTGTGTTTTTCTTAAGTGACAAATGTTGCTGACAATATTTATAATTTAAGGAGACAGCATTTTATAGATGCTCAAACATAGCGCAAAAGCGCACTAATAAAGTCCAGCACTGCCTTGAGGTATAATGAATACAAGTGTTCAATTAAAAATAATCACTGAAACAAAACATATCTAATCTTTCCACCCGTGGGAGAAATTCATTTAGCACACCCAAAGGGGGCTGGAATAAGTCCAGTTAAACACCTCGGATATCTAAAGTAGGTCCCTTAACAAGTCTAGATTTCAAGATCTGTCACTAGATGATTGAGCAAAATTAATTTATATTAGTGCTTCCAAACATAGATGGAAAAAGCTGCAGCCGAGCAAGAAAGAAAACAGCCTGTGTAACCAGAAACGCAGAAGCCTCCTCCTCAGCTGCTACACCGGGGATAAGAGAACATGCTGAGATGAAGTTTTTCTTTCTCACCTGGGTCATATCACTGTGTGACAGCCTTAGACGTAGAGTTCCCCCCCATATCCCCGAGGTTTCCGAGGCATGCTTTAAATAACAGAAAGGCTGTGGCGTGTTTTATTTCTTCATGTCGATTCTTCACTTACTGCAGACCGCTTTGCTTCCTTAAGAAGTGACTTTTTCAAATTAATCCCTCTTTTAGGGGTACATGCACTCAGGAAAGATTACACTTTAATCTCAAATGGTTCAAAATGGGAAGAGGGAACAATAATGCTCAATGTCTAACATATGTTCATCATCTCTGTCACCATGGTGCTGATACATAATAACATTACTTAGTTATTTTAGACTTTTAAGATGTTTGAACTCGTATTTTTCATTTAAAAATACATGAAATAAATAGTTTGCATGAACAATAAATTAAATGACTACGTGTAATGTAAACCTATCATAGGATTACCCCCCTCCACCACAGTCCCCCCTCACATCTGCAGAACATTTTAGACTGTTCCAGTTGATTGTTTTGGATTTACAGTGTCAAACTTTCTCCTTTTCATTCAGTCTCACTGCCTATTAAAAATCTCCAATATATCTGATCTGCACCAACTTAATGCCAACCAACAATCAGTGACAAGCTGGTTAACAAAGCCAAGCATTTAGCTGATAAAAAGCCAGAGAGTTCTCCCAGCAGCTGGTGGGGAATACTGCATCGGCATTCACCAGGTGGCTTGAAGCAAGAGTCCAAATGAATGTTTTGCCTCTTCTGAATAGAGAACAATCACTGTGGCAAATACTCTGTGTCCTGTATCAACTGTTGTTGCTGAAATGTTTCTTTAGTTGGATAAGAAAGAATCAACAACTACACAAAATTGAAGGGGACCTAATATGCTAATTCCCAGCTTTGTATTTTTTTTATACAAGAGTTGCTTTGCATGATTCACCTGCTGCTTGGTGGGACTGCTGTGTCATCTTATGTCTGAGATGATTTCCCCTCATAAAACAGGTCCTCTTCAAAGAATCTGACCCGGATTGAATGCCAAGTTTATGCACAGGACACCTTTTGCGCAGCACTCAAAATGTACTTATTTTTGAAGCTCAACCCTAAGAAATAATAGCTTGTTTTAGCTGTATTCTATTTGCAGGTGTTTTGTGATATGACGACCAGAGGCGGGGGGTGGACAGTGATTCAGCATCGAAGGAACGGCTCCGTCGACTTTCATCGTGGGTGGAGGGACTACAAAATGGTGGGTTCCCCGGATGACAGGGTCACTTTCAGCATGGGTCTTATGGATCAGATTTGCAGGACTGGACAGGAGGTTTCAATAATTTTCCATGGGTGGTTTGACACGGAGAGGTGAGGGAAAGCAGCTAGCCTGTGATCCCAAGTGACCTGCGCTTGTTGTATTTGGCCGCCCTTATGTTCCCCCATGTTATTGCACCTGCTCTCACTCCCTCTCCCTATCATACTCCCACACATTCACATAAACAAAAATGCGCAAACACACACAAGCACACACACACACACACACACACACACACACACACACACACACACACACACACACACACACGTCATGCAGCACTATCGTTTGTATCCATCCTCAGATTCCCCAAAGCCGTCCTGTGCAGGGATAAAAGTGTGTTGATGAAAGAAACTGAATTTCCAAATGCAAAGACCACCCTAAAACAAACTGGATAAAATGCAGTTGTACATCAGAGACTATGAAGTTGCTCCAGCGCTTTGGCTGGGATCAAGCATCTTTTAGCACCTTTGGCTTTCATTTTGTTTGGAATTTAAATAATGCTTTTTTTTTTTCTTTTTTTTAAAAATCCATTTGCAAAGTGTTCTCAATAGAAGCAATATTCCGTTTGCGCAACAGAAAAGCTAGTGCTTGCAAGCCTTTTACAGACAAAACTAATTTGGGGTTTTTGATTGAATGGAGCAGCAATTTGTCTTTCACCTTTGCCAAGAAATCAATTGCTACAGCTCGGTTTGGAAATTAAATGCATAGCGGACTGTGACTGCAAACAGAGAGAGCGAGAAAGGAGTGAGAACAACAACAAAAAAAAAAGCTTAAAAACTCTTTGAAGGACAATATTTTTACAAGTGGATGATAAATATTTGGCTCCAGCTGCAGCATGGGAGCACAGGGCCCCTGTAGATGGAAGATAACGTATGTACCATAATGCTTCACTGCCCCGGTCCACACATAGTATTCTCAGAGACGGTGCTCAGAGTTGATCAAATTTTGCAGCCAGACCTGCTGGACAGATAATAAATGTTCCACACCTCTTTATTTGAGAAAAAAGCAGCTAAAAGCAAGTCTGACAGGGAGACAAGGTGACTTAGAATTGTGAGATAAACAAGGAGAGATGTTTCAGCATGCTCAAATGGATAAAAAATACATACAATCAGATGTAGATTTGCCTTAAAATGTAATACAGATGATAGTTATATACTTTTTGAATACCAGTCATTGTACACATTCGCAAATTACGCTGGTATTTTAACAGTGTGAAACACTGTAACTTTGTGTGAATCAAACAATTTTAGTCACACTTTGATATAAATTTAGTTTTGTGAGACTGATCATGCAAAGGATGCAGTGGACCTGAGTGTGTGGCACCAGCTGATTTTCCCAACTCAAAACAGTTCTTGCGGTTCCACCCAAAGCCCCCCAGCACATTTCAGGAGCATCTCAGAATAGCTCGTTTTCTATTTTTATTTTTACAGAAGCAGCATTGAGTTGCACAGAGCACATGAGGAGGGCAAGAAGTCAGGCAAAAAAACAAACAAATGAACAAAAAATTCTCTCACACACACACACACACACACACACACACGCACACACACACACACACACACACACACACACACACTGCTCAAAAAAATAGCATCAAGTCAAAGAAACTGGCATATTGATCAGGTCAGTTAAGTAGCAGAGGGGGGTGTTAATCAGGTTCAGCTGCTTTGGTGTTAATGAAATTAACAATAGGTGCAGTAGAGGGCCAACAATGAGACAACAGGAATGGTTTTACACGTGGATGCCAGTGACATTTTACTGCTTCCTCGTGTTTTCTGCTTTTTCATTAGTTTTGCATTTGCATATGCATATAAATATATATATACATATATAATGCCCCACTTCTGAAGTGGTCCCTATTTTGTGCGAAGCCCAGCAGAAGATGGCTCAGAATTGCATGCCAGATGTGACATGACAGACCCACGCCTGGTGTTTTCTCATGGTGACACACAGATGGTATCTGACAAAACTGCGTTATGTGACGCCCCGTGATGATTGTGTTTTTCTTCAGGCCATTTCATTCCCCCATATTTAGCAGTTTGTGCTCAGTTACTGACTATTATCTGCATTATTGTTTCTTAGCACTAGTACTCTATAACTGGGCAATATGCCTACCATACAGGGTTCTCTTACTTAATATTACCAATTTATTGCACACTTTGCAAAATGAATGCTCTGAATTCTAATGTAGAGAATGTAGTATTTCCATTTCTCTCAGGGCTTAATTATGCCACTGAGGAT
Source organism: Cichlasoma orientale (assembly GCA_034780415.1). Classification (NCBI taxonomy): domain Eukaryota; kingdom Metazoa; phylum Chordata; class Actinopteri; order Cichliformes; family Cichlidae; genus Cichlasoma; species Cichlasoma orientale. The sequence continues at coordinate 18,564 of JAVDPK010001746.1, read as the reverse complement.
TTAAGTCAAATTCAAAAGCAATTCTTATTTAGAAAACCAAAATAACTGACTAGTTTACATTATATATACAATACTGTGAATCTAAAATTACTCTAACCATTACATTTAAAAGTGTCATTTGCAATTACCAATATCTTCTTGATGTTTCCTGGGGACATTTCAGCATCAGCAGCAATCTCTCATGGATCACCTCTCTTGCTCTGGTAGTATTCCCTGCACCTTCAATGGACAGAATGGCCCTGTTAGACTATGAAGTTGTGAGCATCTTGCAAAGCCCCCTCTACAGTACACCTCTGTGTCTCCACATGTCTCCTAGCCCATGCCACAAAACTTTGTTTAAGTTCTTTGTGTGTTTCCTCTGTCTGTTCTTCAGTGAATCTGAGGATACTGGGCTCCAGCACGATCAGATATTCGGTGGCCTTAAGGGATATCAATACAATGTCCTCTAGAAAATTTACTTGTTTGCATAAACTGACTTTTAGCTGTATATCAGTGGCCATCTAGAGGAGATGTGCAATTGTATTTGGTTGTGGAAGGTACTTCTCTTCAGCTTTCAATGATTATAGGCTACTTTGGGGCCTGGTGGTGTTTACTCAGGGTTATGTTAGTGGCTAGCTGTTTAGTTAGTGTTAGTGTTTAGTTTGTTAGTGTTTGTTTCCCTGTGTGTCTAAGCTGGGTCAGAAGTTCTGCCTGCCTGTTTCTTGTCTGTTATGTCAGTTTCTTTCTTATTCGAGTAGTTGGTTTGCTGTGTTTATGCTCAGGTTGAAAAACCTCTCTTCTGGGCCCAGAACTTATTATTTGACTTTTTGTATGATGTTGTTTAGATTTCTTGGAGTAAAATAAAACCCACTTGTTTCAAAACTGACCCGTGTTCCTCATGCCTAAGCAGCTGGGTTTCTCACATTCCACCAGTAAAATAATGAGAGAAGAAGCGGCTGTTAGCCTATAAATGCACAGAGATCTCAGTGTGAGGTAGTTGGTATCAGTCTGCATTATTTATGAACTCCAACTATTATTCACTTTTTGCCAGTGCTAAGTGTTGCACGACTTCTACACTGTACGGTGCTGGGAAATGAAGTGCAGTTGACTAATGCTAGATCATTAATGCTATGGAAAACAGGGCACAAAATGGTTGTATTTACAGTTTATCACATGTTATGTTTAAGGCAGTGGAGTGTGTGTGTGTCTGTGTGTGTGTGCAGGTTTTGTACAGTTTATTGCTGTTTGCCATTGCCAGAAATAGGATACAAAATGTTATTGTCCAGGTCAAACAAACAGCCTACCAAATCACAAATCCAACTGTTATTTGAATTTTTATTTTAGTTTTGCTCGTCCAGATGGTGCTCTGGGATTCTAAAGTAAATTAATGTGTCAGCTGACTGGTCTTTAGCTTTGGGAATTGGGTATTTCACTTCCTTTATTCGGTCTTAGCCCATTGGAATGATATATTTCACTTCTTAAATTGAGGACCATTTTCATATTAACTCTGAACATACTTGGCAGGCTGCTGGTAAAACCATCCCCCCTTGTTAGAATATTTTCTTTTTTCTATTGTTTCTTTTTCTTTGTGTCTAATCCAGGGCTTTGGAGAGCCGTCTGGGGAACACTGGCTGGGGAATGATATCATCCACAAGCTGACCAGCTCCCAGGATTACAGTCTGCATGTCCAGCTAAGAGACAGAGAGGGGAATGAAGCCTATTCACATTATGATCACTTCTACATAGACGGAGAGGATAACAACTACAGGTAACCAAACAGCATGAACTGTAACTTGTGTTTATTCTAGCTTGGAGTGATGCTTTTTTTTCTATTTAAATTATTTGATAATTAGTACATAATGGGGCAAGACTTGACAATATGCTCACTTAAAACACCGACACTCTGGCGAAGAATTCAATTAATTTTTTCCACTTTGTCAGAAATACGACATGAATAGGACCTTAATGAAGGTGTTTTATTTCAGAAGTCAGTGTAAGTGCTATATTGAGAGCCTTTTGTTATGAAAGCTGTAATGACAATACAGTGGCACCTTTTCAGTTGCTGCCTTTAATGTGGGTGTGAGGCTCTCAGATTAGAAACCGTTATCAACGGTTAAAATTCGTCTCTACGTTTTTGTTTTTAAGCTTTCTTATCGGCAGGTGCTGAAGTAGTGGCAGCAACTGGACCATTTTTAAGAATGTCATTCAAAATGATGAGCTAAGTGGAGGGCAAGCAGCCACTTTTGCTTGCCTCTATTTTTCTTTTCCCATCAATGCGCCTGCTGTTGCCCCTGAAATTCCCCAAGGGGAGCCACATCCACTAGAGTATAACAGGAACGCTAAGCAATACCTGCTCCCAGCCAGGAACTGACAACTCAGACAAAGCCCTGTGGTAACCCAGCAATCACTAACAAGATTATGTGTGTGTGTGTGTGTGTGTGTGTGTGTGTGTGTGTGTGTGTGTGTGTGTGTGTGTGTGTGTGTGTGGGGAGGGGTGCTGAAGCTCAAAAACAGACAGAAATATGATATAAAGTGAAGTAGTGAGGTTAGATATAAATTCACAGGAATTTGCCCTTGTTTTGGGAAAGTTTATGGAGATTGATGCTCTAAGAGATGACAAATCATAATCACATGGGGGGCTATGCTTCCAAGATCCATAATAGTGCAGCAAATTGTATTTGCCTGAGTTTCATCTGCAGAATTAGATAAAACGTGATGTTTCACAATTTAGCTGTAGGCTACACTGTGTGAGTTGAAACACCTGAATGCATATAACCATGTTCTGTTTAACTAGTTCAATATGTACCAGATTCAACTAGCACACTGAAGAAGCTGGCTTCGTCTTCGGGTTTTTATTGTAACTCCCAAGCCAGAACCATGGTGCTATGTACCTAGCGAGCCAGAGCAGTTCTCATCCTTGGTGCATTCAGTGCACTCCCCGGAGCAGCATCAAGGTCTTCACCTAAAACTCAGTAAAAACATTCATACATTAATCATCGATATGACAGACCACCTTTCCCTTCGAGGAAGCCAAGAATAGCCGCACTTATAGCAGGGAAAGTAGTCGACATTCTTTTAACGTAACAGTATCTCTGCCATTAAGCCATACAATAACAATATAAAAGACAGTCACCTTGAAAAGGGTTAGCCTGCGGTCTGTGGTATTGGTATAATAGCTGAAAAAAAAATACATCTGGAAGTCATGGCTAATGCAAATGCTTTCAGGGGGCTGGAGGAACTGGCACCTTCTGTAGGCCGCTTTCCAGTAGGATATCCTGTAGCTTGCGGTTACCATTCTGTCTAATTTGATTGGTTTTAATTTGCTTCACATCACTGAATTACCATGAAAAAAAGAAGAACATGTAGTCGTCTGACAAAACATCTTTGTGCGGATGGACCTTTCCCCAAATCTCCCAACGGGTTGTGAACCTGGTTCTGCTGAAGATTTTTTTTCTGATGCCAAGTGCAGTTGGGTTTTGTCTGTAATGTTGTAGCATTTTTTGCCCTACAATATAAAGCACAAGATGACTATTGTTGGGGGTGGGGGGCTTAATTAAATTCAATTGAAATTCAGTTAACACTCCCTTTGCTGTTCCATCCTTTTTCCTGCCCCCAGCACCATTATCCCCTTCATTTCAAACCCCCTTCCTGCTTCCGCTCATGATGTGTTGCCCTGCCCTGTGAACTTACAAATTCAAGAGGAGGATTCTTCATTTAGTCATCACAGACAGTGTGCCCCAGGCTACAGAAGGGGGGGGGGGGTCACATAACTCAGGGGAGAGTGTGGCACTAACTAGACAAAATGACAGGGCAGGGAAGAGGCCAAACAGCAGGACTGACCTCCTTGTCTACCCTCTTTAATCCAGTCCTGACGCACACACTTGGGCAAACACACACAGAAATGCACACACAACCAATTGCTGGGCTGCTGTATGAAAATAATTGAGTGAATCAATTTAACTTGGATAGAGGTTTCTCACAGACTCGACTGTTTCACAAAGCACAGCATGGAAGAAAAATAATGAGAAGTTCTTTAGGTTTTTATAGTGATGTCGTGACAACAGTGGGGTGACAACAGGAATCTTGGAGAACAGGTAACTCATACTGTACATATGATTAAAAGGCTATGATATTCTATTGTGGTATATAACTTCATATATTTCTTTTTATCTTTTCCTTTGTATTATTTGTATTTACTTTGTAAATTTATTTGCATTTAATGATGAACTTGACAAGATTTTTATCCAAATATAAATCCCTCTTACAGAGTTTTCTACTACAAAGAAGGAAAGAGTGGAGTATTAGATTGTGCCCTATTTAAGAGGCAGCTATTTGGTTGGTTTACTAAAATGAAATTGTAAAGTCAGATATGGCCAGGAGGTGTGAAGAATCAAAGGCTGAAAAATGAAAAGTGAACAGTAAGAAGCCAATGCATCAACCTCATCCCGCTGGTACCCTGTGGTATGACTGAAATACAGACCAGCTGGTTTAGTAAACATGACTGTGCTGTGTTCAGTTTACCAGAACAAGATTAGATTACTTTAGAGATACTGAGCTTCAACCAGTTTTGGGGCCGTATCCTCTCACTGACATTTGCAGCTGCCAACAAGTTGCCCAACATGGCTTTAAATAATGAATAGCAGTGCTTGCAGCCGAGCCTTTTGCTGAAATTCTGTACTTATTTTCTTCTTCTCTAGCCTTCATGCCGAGGGCTTCAGTGGCACAGCTGGACGCACCAGCAGCCTCTCCCACACTGGTATCCAGTTCAGCACCAAGGACAGAGACAATGACCGCTGCACCTGCAAGTGTGCACAGCTCGCGTCAGGAGGTACGTTGTGTCAATCAGCCGGTGCTGTTCAACCTACCCTCATCTCAATCTGTCTCTCCTTATAACTCGTCTTGTAAATATAAATTCTATCCACTCCCTTGTAAATGTCCTGAAGTGCATTTCATTTCCCCTCTGCACCAATATAAAGTTACTGCTGACTTACAGCTGTACATTTGGGTGTTAGATTTCATGAGCTTGAATTCAATTAATTCTGACTTTTACCTTGAACTCTCCGGAACACTTCTTCTTCCGCAGGATGGTGGTTTGAAGCTTGCGGTCCATCCAACCTGAATGGCATATATTACCCTGCCTCATCCAGCGTGGTTCGCTACAATAGCATTAAGTGGTACTATTGGAAGGGTCCAAATCTGATCACTACAGTGACAACCATGATGGTTCGCCCAGCTAATTTCTGATGGCACCTGCTTGTCCTTGACACCAGATTATGAAGTGAATGTCGTCACTGCTAAACAGAAATGAAGAATATCCAAGAAAATGTATATTTTGGGAAGAAACTCAAAGAAGGCTTTCAGTGATTTCAGCTTCTGGACATTTTGGGGAGGGGGGGGGTTGCTTTAGCAGTCGCCTGGGGACATATGCAGACTCACCGCAAATGACTGTGAATTCTTGAGTGAGGAAATCCTCAAACCGGAACTATTCACAAAGGTACTCAGGCTATATTTTAATAAGGATTGTTCAGCTGTGAGAGGAAGGAGACAGAGAGTATGAGCTTGGCTACAGACAAAAAAATAACACATCACATTATGCTGTTACGAAACCAGTTACTCAACCCCTAATAAATGATGAAACTTTAGAAACATTATAACAAAACTTATTTTTAATGCAGGAAGGACAGGATTAGACATGAATATTTCAGGAGGACAGCTCAGGTTGAGAGGCTTGGAGGCTGAGACGGTTTGGATGTGCAAAGACATGTGCAGAGGAGGGATAGTGGATGTACTGGACAAAAGATGTTGAAGATGGATCTGCCAGGCAGGAGGAGAAGATTCATGGATGTAGTGAAGAGGGTTGGCGTGACAGGAGAGGATACGAGGGACAGGGTGAGATGGAGGCAGATGATCTGCTGTAGCTGAAAGAAGAAGAAGAAGAACATATGAAAAATTTTGTTGTGTATTTGATGTAAAGTAATTTGGTAATGCTTTATAATAACCATCATTAACCAAGGGTAAATTAATTTTTGTTAAAAGTTTTTTTTTTGTTTTTGTTTTTACAATAGCATAATAATGAACATTATTTACAAATTGTTTAATTATTGGTCTGTAAATCTACCAATCTATGAACATTATCTGCACGGCTATTGTAAAGATGTAAATGGCATTTATAAAACATCTATAATCATTACTTGGATGACTATTATAAACTGGTCTTTATATTACTTAGGCTCCTGTGTCCTGTTATCACTGTTTTATGTGGATATCACTCAGCCTGTCACTATGTTGTAATTATTACTGTTTAATATCTGCTATGATACCATACATGACACAATATAACTCATAAAATGATCATTTTATTGCAGCTAATATAAATAAACATAACTGATAATACAACAACTAATGATTAATGATGTCAATTGATTTTACTGAGAGTAAAATAACTGTTTACTGATAAATTATTTGTTATTAGCAATGGTTATCCTAAATTATAATTTTTAACACAGCCCGTATTAACTTCTTCTGCCCTTGGCCTGCATCTTCCAGCGGGCTTTTCAGAATAAAATATTTCTTCCCAGTCACACATTTCATAAAGTTTATTTGTGAGAAATTTAGCTCACAAAAGTTCATCATACTCGTTCACCACTGTGACTTGCTTTCAAAAAACGAAACACTTGTAACAACATCTGGAAACAAAGCTGTAAATTAGATTTTGACTTTGATAAAAATAATAAAATATATACTCTTCAGTGCCTATAACCCACAGTGCAAAGCTCTCATCTCCATTTTGCTACATAAAGTTGAACCTTCCAATAACGCTAAGGCCTGTGGTGCCCATTAAAAAGTGGGTGCCGCCGTTAACTGGCAGATGACACACATGGACGACAGCTGGTAATAGGTACAACGTCTGCTAATTCACTCAAGGACAAACAGAAGAAACACTTAAACATCATATTTACATACACGTGATTTATGTAACCTGGTCTCACAGAAACATTATAAGGACCACGGCTGTTTACCATCTTTTGCTGTATAACGTGTTATCGAATCAATGACAATGGAAAATCAATTAGGAACGTTGCCACGGTGGACACATGCATTCCCTGGACAAATTGTTGTCATCTGTTTATTTAAAAAAAAATGGTAACATGCTTAACATTGTAAAACGACCTAATTTAACCTCAAATAATTATTCTAATACTAACAAAGCAGTTTTGGTTCCTAAATCTAAACAAACAGCATGTGAAAATAAAAGCCAGTGAAAGGGAAACCACTGCGCCTGATCATATCTTAAAAGTGTATGCACAAATATATAATGCTACAACACACCGTAACCTGTGGAGAAAAAAGACACATTGATAGTGGATCTAGTGTCATCAGCCATTGATGTAAGGCTTTATATGAGCCACATATGATATATGATCAGGCTGATTCACAAAACAGACTGCACAAGCAGGTACCACCCCCGCCCCCCAACCCCCCCCCCCCCACACACACACACACGTGCACATACACACACTCACACTCTGCTTGCATGCAGTGACCCTCTTGCTAAACAAGTTTATTACGACCTCCAAGGGCTGGACAGGCGATAGATCACAGCAGGGGAGGCCAGAGGTGAATCCATCAAAGCGACTTTAATAAAGACCACTTGATTTGGCCTGCTGGCTCAACAGTTAAAATGGTTGTGTTCAGGTCCAGTGAAGCAGACCATAGTCTAGGTCACAGTTTGTCTGCTTGCCCTATTCCCAGATTATTAAAAGGGTTGTTTGTAGGCAGAGAGACAGGAAAACAGTAACTTTATATTATAATATTATTAACATTTGTGCATGTGTGTTAACGATACATGTTAGGTCCCACATTGGGGAATTCCGAGCAAAGTGCAGAAAAGTGGTACATTATCTCAAAAACAGAATGTGTAACATGCACTCTTATAACTTGAGATTTGGCTTGATATCTTGAGATCTCCATTAGCTCCGCATCCGTAGTACAAATAGTTACACAATTGAATGCTTAATCTCTTCTTAGGCAGATTCATCATTACAAATCTACATTGTTTGCACAAGCATTGCTCAGACCAACACATCTCAATGTTAAATTCTTTTTCAGAGCCACTGATATCTCATAAAATGACGACAGTGCTTAGAAAATATGCAAGACATTTAAGATATTCCATTTTAAATGTCTTTGGCTAATTTCTGTAAATAACGAGTTTCTAGCACACATTTGACTGCTGCACTTTATAAGGCCGATGATTATTCAACTCAAACTGCTAACTGCACAGATGCTAGATGTGAACCAGCTAGCAATGTTTTATGTGGCAGTTCAGCGTCTGACTGGTCAGATCACAGTTTGCTTCCAAAGTTGCAGTTTTGTGTTTGTGGAGATAATTATTTCTTACAGTCTGTCCTGGTTTCCTGTTAACTTCACAACAAGATCAAGTTTACAGCTAACAACAAGAATAACTTGTTACAAGAGTATAACAAGAATTGCCCAGCTTTTGGTGTAGCCACTGCTGGACTCTGCATTTTGAACCCTCAACATTAGCATTTGTTATGCTGCCATGCTGTTTATAGGTTCTAAAAGTGAACCTATTTGGGTTAAGAAGCAGTGCTTACTTACTAGGTAAACATTAGCAAGCTGTACATATAAGCTGTACAAAAGCAACTCACAGACACGAGCACTTTGTATCCATCCATCCATCCATTTTCTTCAGCTTATCCGGGGCCGGGTCAAGGGGGCAGCAGCCTAAGCAGAGAAGCTCAGACCTGTTTCCCCTAGTGCCACTTTAGCATTAAGTGGACAAATAGTAGCGCAGGATAAATCCTTCCACTGAAATCACTGAATAAGAGTATTGTCTAAAATGTTGCAGTATTGCTTTAAAGTCGTGCCTAGTAAGTACGAGAATTAATAAGACATTGATGTTAAGAATGCTCAAACCTGAAAACAACAATGCAACGTGAATATTCAATAGCTGTTGTTTTGCTGTTCAGCAGTACTCTTTCTGATGAATATTTATGTCAATAAGGTAACTTGGTCCAACAAAACTGAAAGTAACTCTGATAAAGAGGGATACATGAGCAGATGGGTGGGAGGGCAGAGGAAGGGGTGGGCAAGCACTCTCATATATGCTGCCCTGATGTGTATATTAACCCATGTGAACAGAGCATAACTTAGGCAGTTTGTACTCTGCTGGTGCTTTAAAACTCACCTCAGGATTTATCATCCAACCCAGCTAGACAGCTAGATGCAGACAAGTAGGAAAGAGAGACCGCAAGAGAGAGAACAGAAAAAATGGGGAGGCAGAGCCAAGTGCTTGTAAGTCCTCGTCTCTCTCTTCTACTCCATTGTCTTTGATTCATAAGGGGTACGATGGTTGGCCAGGGCAAGGGCTAGGTATGGCATTTTGGCAGGAGGCGGAAAGAGGGAGGGCTGGGGACTAATCTGTAACAGTCGTCCTTGCTGTGTGGTTTACTGTGTCAGCATGCAGCCCATTTAACAGTGGTCATCGAAAAAGCAATACCATCCGTATATTACCCTGTCGCGTGCGATACATCAGCTCCTATGTCTCTTGGGTTTTTCTTTATAGAAAGAGAAAAGGGAAAACAGCAGCTGTCATGTCATGTTTGAAAGGGGAAAGAAGGAAGGAAAAAATACCTTCTCGGGCCACTTGGAGGCACTGGTGGCACAAAGAAACCTTCTTATTGTTCTCTTTTATACTTTGTGGAGTGTCAAGTGATGTGAATCTGGCTGCCACTCGTGCACTCTGTCTTTCCCCCCACCACGGGTCTGGATTATATAAGTGTGCATTCATTAACACATCTTCTGCCATGTGCTCCCTTCCCAGCAGATGGTTAACTGAAGGCTACAGAGGACATTAGGGAGGAGGTGGGGGTCTACCTCAGGAAAATCACTTTAGAAACCCTTGCAAGAAAGAGACCTTCAAATCAACTGGTGACATTGAAAAGGGCGAAAATGCATGTTTAATAAAAGCTTTGTTAACTTTTGTGCTACTTTAAAAAAAAAATCAAATAAAAGTACAACAAACCTTTGGTTTCAAGAAACGGAGGTGTTGTTCAGGGTATTGAAATCATACCTGACTGTCATATAATGATGTAAAATATAGCTGAATAACTTTTTTTGTTGTTTCCTGTTGCCGGAATCCAATTATCAATAAAATACATCTAGTGGAACTGTCTGGTGTTTCTGTTGTATCAGCTTGCAGACAATTCAGCTCTAGCCTTCTCAAAAAAAAAAAAAAAAAAAGAAAAGAAAAAGAAAAAGAAAAAAGGCTCCCCCATTCATACCTCACTTTTATGCAAACAACTTGTCTTCCCATACTGGGCGATGTGTAAATAAGACATAAGGCAGGCAGACAGAGTTGAGAGGCTCCGTTGCTGTTCAGCTAAATGTTGGAATGGGCAAGACGTGAAATTTGAATATGGTATGATCATTACAGACACGCTGATTCCACTATCTGACAATCAGCCATCACAGCGGGGTATTTACGCATTACCGAGTTTTCTGGGGACAGAAGCACAAACAAAACAAAAAAAACCCATCATGACAGCGGAGGCAATTCCTGGGACAAAAATCCATCATAGATGAAAGAGAGAGATCTGATACACAGATTAGAAGATAGCACTTTTGGTCTGAACCCACCCATTTTTATCATAAGCAAAAGTATTGAAACACGTGACTAACGTGTGTTTTGTTGCCCAGGTGTTACATTCATTTTTCAAACAATAAATAGCGCTGAATGTCTACACTCAGTTTCCGATCTGGGTGACCACTGATCCACAGTGGTCCCTGAAATAGCTTGAAACGGAGTAATTTTTTAATTTTTTCTATAACTACAGTTGCACATATTATTCAGAGGTTTAAGGACCATGGGACTGTAGCCAACCTCCTTGGACGTGGCTGCAAGAGGAATATTTATGCCAAATTGAAGAGAGGGATAATATGGATACTAACCAAAGAGCCCATAACATCTTCCAAAGAGATCAGAGATGAACTCCAACTTCAAAGTGCATCACTGTCAGATTGCACCATCCGTCGCTGGTTGAGCCAAAGTGGACTTAATGGAAGACGGCCGAGGAGGACGCCACTGTTGAAAGCAAATCATAAAAATGCGAGAGTGGAATTTGCCAAAAATGCATACTGACAAGCCACAAAGCTTCTGGGAGAATGTCATTTGGACAGACTGGAGCTTTTTGGCAAATCACAACTCTATGTTCACAGACACACAAATGAAGCATACAAGGAAAAGAACACCGTACCTACTGTGAAACATGGAGGAGGCTCAGTTATGTTCTGGGCTTGCTTTTCTACATCTCGCCCAGGGTGTCTTGAATCTGTGCAGCATACAATCTCACAACTAACAAGCCATTCTGGAGTGAAATGTGCTGCCCAGTGCCAGAAAGCTTTGGCTCAGTTGCAGATCATGGGTCCTCCAACAGGTTAATGACCAAAACACACAGCTAAAATCGCCCAGGAATGGTTAAGAGCAAAACACTGGACTATTCTGAAGTAACCTTCTATGAGCCCTGATCTGAATCCTATTGAACATCTGTGGAAGGAGCTGAAACATGCAGCCTGGAGGAGGCATTCAAACCTGCAACAGCTGGAGAAGTTTGCTTACGAGGAATGAGCCAAAATACCTGTCGACAGGTGCAGAAGGCTCACTGAGAGCTACAGAAATCACTTTATTGCAGTGACTGCCTCAAAAGGTTGTGCAAAAAAATATTAAGTTACGGGTACCATCACTTTTGCCCAGGCCAGGTTCATTAGTTTGTTTTGAAATAATAGAGTTGAACCATAATTCAAAAAGAATGCCTGATTTTCAGAAGTTAATTTTCAGAACATTTTTTTTAAATGTATTATTACTTTTGTCAGATTCAAGTTATTTCAGTGATCATAGTGGGGTTTTGTGTAGTTAGAGTAACAAACGTGAGAACCAGGGAGCTGTCTATGGATGAAAAACAAACAACTATGAAGGTGAGAGAAGATGAAAAATCAATCAGAGCCATTGCACCGACATTGGCCAAAGCCAGTACAACCATTTGGAATGTTCCGAAGAAGAAAGTAGTCACTGGTGTAGTAAGTAACAGATCTTGACCAAGGCAAACAGCAGCAGTTGATGACAGTAACATTTTAAGTTCTGTAAAGAAAGACCCTAAATGAACCCAAACACACAAGTTCATCTGTGAAACACAGTGGTGGTAATGTGATGGCTTGGGCTTGCATGGCTTCTTCTGGGACGGGCTCATTAATCTTCACTGATGATGTCACGCAGCAGTACAATGAACTCAGAAGTCTACAGAAACATTTTGTCTGTTAGGTTAAAGAAAGATGCAGCCAAACTGACTGAGAGATCCTTCATCATGCAGTAAGATAATGAACCGAAACACACTGCCAAAACTACAAAGGAGTTCATCAGGGGCAGGAAGTGGAAGGATTTCGAATGACCTAGTCAGTCTCCAGACTGAAACCGTACAGAGCATTTTACCTGCTAAAGAGGAGGCAGAAACGAGTGAGCCTACGAAAACAAACAACAGCTGTCAAATCCAAATGTTTTCAGTCTACAGCAAAAATAAAGGGATTGGACTCACTGTTCCAATACTTTTGGAAGGGAGTGTACATCAGACTGAGCATCAGTTGAACTCCACAGAGTTTACAGATTACTGCTGACCAATTTCAGCCATTAATCACCACCATCTATGCTTTTCTCAGATGGATGCTTCCTGCTCATAAAGTGCCATCAGATGAATTAATGTGGCCCTGAAATATCTGTGTGTGTGACGCTATCGAGTCAGCATGGGCCAAAAATCCTGTGGAAAATTTCCAACATCTAGTCGAGTCAGTGCTTTAAGGAACGCAAGGTTTCTAAAGTGACAAAAAGCAGCGGTGTCTTTCGAAAGGAAACTTCTGGTGATATTCTAGTTCATATTTTTATTTGATTCTATGAAAAGATGAAAGTTAAGATCCAGTTAACTCACTCAGCAAGTACTGTCTGTACAGCCAAAGCCAAATATTGTTTTCTGTTGTTAAAAAAATGCTGAAAAAACAGCAAGATCAATAGCATTAGGCCTGGTTTGTGGTCAAATATTCAAAAAGACCTCATCTGGCTTTTCCTAACTACTTAGCTTCAATAGTTATGAAGTCATGGGAAGCTCTGAAGGTAAGGGACAGGAAAAGGAAAAGATAACTGACATGCAGAGACTTCAACTACACTTACGCTAGACTACTTAATACATGACGACAGATATTGTGAGCGTGGGTCTGACATGTTGAAACCAGAAAAAGTCCCAGATACCCATGGGTTCTTACTGTCAGTGGGTTCTCTTATGCTCTCTTAGTGTGAATGGTTGTCAGTCTCGTTGGCCCTGCGATAGACTGGCGACCTGTCACCCTGTGACAGCTGGGATAGGTTACAGCCCCTCTGCAACCCCCCTGAATAAGTGGTTAAGAAAATGGATGGATGAATGGTTCATACCATGCAGTTTTTTGCAGGTTGCTCTGAATTCTGGTTTATAAATAGTCTCTATTTTAGTTATAGTTGTAGTCTATATAGTTATAGTTATGTTTGTCTTTTTTGAAGAATCTGGATTCTACTGTTTTCTTTATATTTTGGACTTTGATACTTTTTTCTAAACCCATGCTACAAATTGCTTCACCAAACAACTATGTAACAAGCAGATTTGAAAAAGCAGTGTATAACAGTCATAATTTCCATGATTTGTGTGTTTAACAAGTTGCTTAGTGCTCAAAACCGATCAGCGTGGTGGAAAGTTATGGCGTAAGACGGGAAATGCAGCATCACGTGTCATGTTATATTTGTTTACTCTTCTGAGCGGTTGGATTGCGTGACTGAATAATCTCTTTTCCTTTCATAGAGGATATTCCACTGTGTCCTGTGCTAAAGATATAAAGTGGGGGGTAGCAAAGTAAGCACTGAAGCACCTTCCCTTAGTATTTGGAGAATTCAGTCAGCTCTTACTATTGCTGCCTCTCACATACTTCTGGATCACTTCAGAGGAACATCCCCCACCCCCCCCACCCCCCGACAATTCAATTGCACTTCTGGTAATAATATTTTACAGATCTCAAGAGTGTTCATCGGAAAACAATGAATGCAACATTTCTGTGCTACCTGTGTGCTTACTAAAGGATTACGGCTGGCGGTGCTGTCGCTGGGTGGCCAGTTTACATTGTAAAGGACATAGGTATGTGTGATATTATTTGGATCTCATTGAACTTATGAGTTGCCTGCAAGAGCCACAATCATCATTAGGGCAGAGAGGGTGAAGACATCATAGTTAGTTTGGGTTACAGCCCATTACAGACAGTGGAAACTGCAATTACATGCTTTGACACTCATGAAAATAGAGGAGAGACACCATGCTGAGGCATGTGCTTATTATTTTATGGATGTAGCAAAACAGCTGAACATTAAAAACAAAGTAAGTACACAAGTACATAAATTACTCTGTGAAAAATTGCAATTGCACTATAAATTACTGCACAAAGCAGTATGATCAATCGTGATTACATTTTTAAGTTCTTGACAGCCACACTAATAACAGATGACTGCACAGGCTGACATGCTTCTTTACAGTGAAACTGGATACGGCACGATTTTTGGCCATTTCAGTCAATATGGATACACACAGTAAATACTTGCCAGTGCAAAAAAAATCTGCAATTTAAAATAGTCCAGCAAAGGAAGGAAAAGCTACAAAGTAGATTAGACAAAAAACCTAACTGTTTCTTTTTTCTTTTCTTTTTTTGTAAGAAGAATTTAAAAGAATCCTAAAAAGTTTTTAGACAATTTTTGCCTGTCTTACCCTTGTGAAAATATTGGCACATCTATTATGTCCAATATGCTAACTTGAAGTCAGAAGTCTTGCTTATACTGTGTCATTAGATATTCCTTCCCAGCATATCATACTGTATCTCTTGACCCTTGAATCCATGAGTAATTTATTAATCAAGACAGAGAGAGATGCAAACTTTAGGGTAACAAGTTAATAATTTATAAGGACTGTATCTTACAGCCAGATATGTGCTACCTACAAAACCATGCAGAGCTGCATATTTTAGCTTAAGAATCTCTGCAGCCATTGCAAGCAATAGTCCTTTAGTTACTAGCATGTAGACATAGATATTATATTTCACAACTAGTCCATGTCATTGACTGTCTATGTGTGAGTGCAGATTATTTTGTGGGGTAGCATTTTTAATTTTATGAAAATGGCAGCCTGTCTCTTGGGCAGTGTGTGTTTGGCCAGGTCCTCCAGGATAAGCAGAGAGCAGGGATGCTGTTTTCTGGAGCACACAACCCTGACAGTGAGCAGTCACCATGAAAAATATAACACAGTACAAGAAATTGTTTCAGAAGTATATAACGTTCCCTGTAGTAAAGTACTGTATATTAGTATTTGTAACTGTGATACATAACGGTATAATGGTATTCGAGGTGTTATTAAAGAATGTTATGGCAGGAAAACAAGGTTTTAAAGTTTAGCGTCTACATAAATCTACTTGTGACTATCATGTAGGTATTTTGCCTCTAACTAAACTCTGTGATTCCTCAGGCCTGAAAGCTCTGAGGGTGGATTAGTTAAGCTGGTGCCAGATTGGATCAGCCAGAGGGATGCTCTGTTCTTCTGTGATCAGTTATCGGTTAATTGGCCAGATGTGGGCTTGGCTAAGTTGCTTCTCTGATGTTTTTTCAAACTCCTTTAAGTTTAAAAAAATAAATAAATAAATCTCTGAAATATATTTTTCAACCCAGACTGAAATCATGAAACCCTTAAAATGATCAAAAACATTTGCAGTGAATATTAAAACACTTTCAAATTTTCAATTTGTACTTTAGCATAAAGTATCACATGATAATGAGAAATTTGTTGGAGATGTATTGGCTATAATGCTACAGTGTACATGTATATGCTATGTTAACCTGTGTGCCATTTTGGACATGTGGCAATGTAAGCCAGTCAGACAGGCCGAGAGACCGGTTTGCAAACCATCTGGCAACCATCGGTCGCAAGGGAAAAATATGAATTCCTTGATCAGTTGGTGAGCTGTTGCTGGACGCTGATAGCAGTTTCTGTGAAGCGATTGTTAAAGCCACAGTCACACTGACCTAGAGAGCAGTTGGCGACCCCTCTGGCAACCACCTGTCGCCAGGAAAAAATGTGCATTCCCTGTCTGGTTGGCAAAAAACTCTTTGCAATTGCTTTGGTTGCCAACAGATTGCTGCAGTTGCCCATAGTTTGAACAGAAGAACAGAATATGCTTAACAGGATGTTTACTGCAAACAGCACTATAAAATGAAGAAAAGAATCAAGGCTACACACTTTTTTTTCAAATTGCTGCCTTTTAACTATTATGACAAGATTAAAAAAAAAACACAGACAGCAGACTTGGCTGCAATGTGAAGCATACACAATTCCACTGAAGCCAAGCACTCAAATCCGATAAACAGCAATTTAATTCAAAAGCAGAGCTACAGTACCACCAGTCTGAGACCTGGGACAAAATGCGTGGATGCCTGAATAAATAACAAATCTGACAATGAGTGAGGCTGACTTATTATTATTTATATCAAGTATTTTCTTTCATAAAGTTCTTCCTGCTTGGTATTTTGTTCTCATGCTTACTTGCAGCTTAAGTCAAACCTGTGGTATCCTGCGACTTTTAACCCACCAAGTCATATTGATTGGCACAGAAGAGGAAAGTAACAGTTCCAACAAATTTGACTTGCACCACCTACATTTAAAGGGTATAATTTTAGATTTTCTCTGCAGCATGATTTAAAGGTCTTGGAGCTGCTCCCTAGTCACTTAATAATAGCACAAATCCTGTATGACAGTCTGACAGCATCCATTGTGATTTACTAGGATAAAGGACCATGTTCTGATTTGGATGTAATACATCTTACTTGTACACTGTACAGTCTGTGACAAATTCTGTGTCATTTTCCCAAAAGAACCTTTGGAATTGCTTTCCCCATAGAACATATCACCAAATAGGTAAAACACATCTCATTTTATCTACGAAACCACATGCACATGTCTTCTTCGTCTATCCTTTGCTGCATTTATACCTTTGTTACTTTATCCTTTTCCTCTCTGTTTTCTCGTTCTGTGCCACACAGTCGGAAACACACTCCCATACACATGAACGCCACGAATCACAATACACACCCGCGACTTTTGGCAGCGCTTTGTAAATGGCTTTGATCAATAATTGATCAAGGGAATCTTCTAACTTTTCAAAGAATGCACAGAGCGTGTGAAGGCAACTGCTTTCTCCCAAGACCCGCGCAAAGAAGAACCCCGTCATGCAGAGCTCCACAGCTGCCAGAGTACCCATCTCACACATGTTCCACTATAACATAAAATGAGATCTTTGCATGTCGGACATTAGCTGTAGCTCCAGGACCTGCCATGCCATATGCATTCAAGCACAGACAGTGGGCAAAGGTAACATGTCACCCACTGAGATCTTAAATGTCTCTGGAGCTGAGATCTAAAATGTCATGGCCTCTGGGTTCAACTGCTTTCTGAAAGTCAATTTTGCTTGAGGAATCCATCCCGATTCAGTGGCTTGTCTGTGCCACTGCCACTTGACAGCTCTATTTTCTGGCCCATGAAAAGGACATGTCAGGTTGTCTCGCGCAGTCATTGTTTTGTCTGTTGTGTGTGCACGGATGCAGAAGTGACGCATAAGGAAGATGACAAAAAGTGGAAAAATTCTTGTTTACTCTTTCATCTGCCATCTCGTCTGGGTAGCTCAGCACAGAAAGGACTTAATCACACAGTTGATGTCTTCTTGCTTTTTAATATTTGCCAGCACCCTCGAATGACTATGCAAAGTATCACAAAGGGATCAGATTTGTGAGTACTGGCTAGGATAGGTTGTGTGCTTGGTGATGCAGTACTCACTCTTTTCTGTAGTGCCTTCTGTGCCAGTGTGTACAATTCCAGTGTGTATTAGTTCACATTCTCGTGTTTTTTTTTTTTGCTAACATTGCCCTGCAGAATGGATTCCTTTGCATTCATCTGCCCTCTCTCTACATACCCAGCCTCAGGGACCCTGAGAAGGAGGAGGGGGGGGAACACATGGGAAAGTAGAATACCAAGCACCGTTGTCTAGGAGCCGTTTACTCCATCTGCAGGCTACACAGTGTGTTTGAGGGAATGTGTGCTTCATCAGGGCTGGGAGGGGGAATGCTTTTGTGTTTACTCTCTCCGCTTCCGCAGGTACCAGGTGTGCTATTGGAGACTGAGCAAGAGACAATACTTGTCAGTGAGAGAGGGAGCAGCCTAGTGAGACTGTGAGATAAAGAGAGAGAAAGAGGGCGAGAGTTGGCAGAGGCAAGTGAATGAAAAATTCATACGGCTGCAGGTCCCAAAAGCCCTTCTGTCTTTGCCAGGAGTCCTCAGCTTCAAACTGCTGGGCAAGGGTGGTGCTGCTGTGCCAATGAGATGGTAGGCATGCACACACACACACACACCTACACACACACACACACACACACACACACACACACACACACACACACACACACACACA
>JAVDPK010001745.1:94684-106412 GCA_034780415.1 Cichlasoma orientale | reverse complement strand
GAAAGAAAGAAAGAAAGAAAGAAAGAAAGAAAGAAAGAAAGAAAGAAAGAAAGAAAGAAGGAAAGAAAGAAAGAAAGGATATCCACTTTAAACACGGAAATCATGTTGAAATGAAATATAGATAGAACTAGGGACTACTAAATCCATGATGCATTGCTTTAAATTTATTTACATTTTTTTAATTTTGCACAAAGTTACAGTTTCCCAACATAATGACATATTTTCATCTTTAATTTTCTTAATGACAGTTTTTGTATGTTCTAGATTCCTTTATTTAGTTAAGAAATGCTTTATTGCATATTCACATTCACTCCCATAATATACTAAATCTCATATAAAGTAATCTTAATCAAAACCTGTCGTAACAGGAGAAACACCAAAATAAAGACAATTTAAAGGGAAAATTTGATGTTTCTGAGTTTATGAATGATGAGCGTCCACACTGAAACAAAAGCAATGAGTAAAAAATGTTACTATGTAACCAGTTTTTATATATTGTAAATTCAGCATATTTTCTAATGTGTTTTCTAGTGTATTTTGAGGTATTTAAGTAAAAAGATCATCTTCATCATGAGGTCGGGGTCTGCTCTGTATGGGTCCAAGGATTCTGAAATTTAAATTAGCATTTTCAGATAAAAGAGCTTTCAGTTACAGCAGGTTACGTACCAGCGGCTTGCTTAGAGGATTGTTGCGCATCTTGTACGACTTCTGTGCATTTTTATCTGTAAAATAAGTGCAGAGAAAAAGCAGCAAAGTCAGTTTGTTAATATCATGCACCTTTTATAAGCTCAGTTTCAACAGGTGATTTTCTAATTTATTCCTAAGCAACAGAAAAAAATGACCCCCCCGTATCTTTGAAAAAAAGCAATATGAGAAGCCTTACTGCCCATGTTGGTGTTGTGGATAACCGGTTTGCTCCACATGCCGCTGCGG
Organism: Cichlasoma orientale; assembly: GCA_034780415.1. Taxonomy (NCBI): domain Eukaryota; kingdom Metazoa; phylum Chordata; class Actinopteri; order Cichliformes; family Cichlidae; genus Cichlasoma; species Cichlasoma orientale. Next base: position 105,479 of record JAVDPK010001745.1, on the reverse strand, counting down.
TCATCCTTATTAGAGCGGACGCCAAACTCATAGGGCGTGTTGGGTTTCAGGTTATCGATGACCGTGTCGCTTGTTGGGCATGTCTGGTAGATCCACTTCCTGTTCCTCTCTCTGTAGCGGATAGTGTAGAACCTGCAGGAGAACAGGGAGAAATGTCTTTACCAGCAGGATAGTGGATTGACCGCCTAAAAAGTGCTTTTGGGGTTCCTCAGGGTTCTGCTTTTGGTCCTTTGAATTTTAAGTTCATATGGAATTCAAATCTATTTGTTCTGAAAAAAAAATCAATCAGCTGCCAACAACCAAATCCAGAAACAAGCTCAGTCCACTGACAGCATCACAAGTTTCTTGAGGTGTTCCTAAAGGAGAATCTGAGACCTTCATATTTAAAGTTTTCATGGTGATAAACACAAAAACAGGCCACTGTCTGTAAAGAATAATGTTTACTGTTGTGGTAAAGGTTTGCTCAATAGGAAAAAAAACAGCTACAGCCACATAAAAAATTAAATTAATAAATATTTGACTAAGATTTAAATAAATTTGGGGAGCCACAGTATCAGCTTTTATTTATTTATATTCTTATTTATCGATTTATCGGAACAAACTCACCTCTAAGTCTTTGCTTGGGTTGCTCTTGGTTAAAGAGGCCGGCGTTATCTGAACTTGTGTGACTCTGCTGTAAAGTAATTGTTATCCTGAACTATGGTCAAGATCTTAAAAGCCATTTGGACCTGTGCTAATAACCGACCAAACAGTTTTTATATGTTGCTGTGGAGGGAAATAATGCAGTGAAAAAACAAAACTAAGAGCAGAAAGAGGCTTAAAGCATCTCTGTAGAGCTGAGGAGATGAAATTAATTTGTCTTCAAAGGGCAGCTTTTACATTAAATACGTGTTTGCCCACTTTAAATACATGAGAAATGTGTTTTCTTGCCATTTGAGAGATTGCAAACTATATAAGGAGCCATAACGTCTGAGCTTTGAAGGTAGAAAAATGGGTTGTGCAGAATCCTAAAAACCTAAATTGCTGAAGTCTATGGCTGCAGGTCTGTGTCACAGACTGTGCAGAACGTGTTCGCCTGCATCTCATCAAAGTTTCCCTGATCACAGGACTGAAAGTGGCCCAGCGCTACGACACACGGATGACAAACACAACCCAGCACCAGCGTCTTCGGGCCGTGCGGTTTCTCTCTGGCTGCCGGTATCCGCCGTGACCTCAGCATGGAAACAACTTTGTCCATTAGGTGTTGTTAATTCTGGCGGCCGCAGAGCCAATCTCCACTTTCACTCCTTCGAGTTGTGTTTTTCAGAGCAGGGATCCAAAAATCTGAGGCAGCAGCCAAACCCTCCACAGATGGAGCTGACATTAGCTTTTAATAAGACACTGAGAGTGGCAGAGGACGCCTGGGTCAGGCTTTCCGATGGCTCCTCCAACTTGTTTGACAGGGAAGGAAAAATATGTATTATTAGAGGCAGGAGAGATCAAGGGGTGATGGAAAAGAGCACTGGTGACTCTCAGGCGGTGTAATATCACTCAGCACAGGGCGGTTCAAGCTCAGAAGCAGCAGAGTTTTCAGGGTTGTAATTCATCCTTTTGACTGGTCAAAGGTGATCTGTCTCTAATGTTGAGCTCTGTGAAAGGCTTTCTGGATGTCCATAAAACATAAAATACATGAGAGGAGGCAAAAAACCTTCACGTTTACTAAACCAAAGACTGCTTTTATGATGACTTATGTGAGGTTACGCATCATAAAGGTGATCCCAAAACTTGATCAGCTATATTTTCTATTTACCACTAAAAAGAAGTGTTAGATAGAGACAGAGCTCAGGTTACAGCCATTACAAAGCATGGACAACATGCAAAGGTAATCACCCGTTCTCCAGGCACTCGTTCATGATATTCCCTTCATAGGGCGTCTTCAGGTAGTTGCCCCAGGAGAGCAGCACTGCTGTCGGGCTGATGGACCCGATCACCAGGTGAAGTGGTTTCTCCAGGTTCACTTTACCTGTTGGGACAGGTGAGAACAGAGTGAGGCTACGTGTGGGTCTGTTTGGCAGTTTGAAGCTGGCGTGTAGCTGCAGCATACCTGTGCAGTGTTTCTTCACATCATTAACTGGGATTGGTTGGACAGCCACCAGGTACTTTGGTTCTGCGTCTGAAAGAGAACGTTTAGAGCAGGTCGGCTTTGTTACTGCGGCAACACAAAACAGAACGATTCAGACAAAAGAAATGAAACCACAACACGCACAACCACAGACAGTACTGTGCAGAGTGGTACAGCGGCGACCTGTACTGCAGTAACTACCACTGCAAGTACTTTACAGCCTTTCCTACAGAAACATGAGCGTCTCCTGGGGAAGCTCGCGGAGGCTCAAACATGTGAGGAATTCTGGACTCTGTTATGGTGATTATGTCATGGCGGGTATTGTTGCCCCTTCGTCCCCCATCAGGCAGACAGAGCGTAGACGACAGATGTGAACAATTACAGATAAGGAGAGAGTTTCTCGCTCAGACGCGAGGATGACAGTTTAAACATCCACATGTGAAAACACTCACGGCTTCTTTAATAATAACCTGATTTGTATCCAAGTCAAACTGTTTCTGCTTTTGTTCTTTGTGTTTAAACAGTCCAGACTGAACCGTCTTTGCATTTATCTGCAACTCTCTCTGTCCTCACCCTCATGCACGGTTTCCTGTTCCAGCACAAACTCATGTCTGAGGCTCACTTCCTTTAGCTAACAGTACAAACTGTACCTTAAATTCAAGAAAACTGGCCCAGACGCGTATATAAATACACAAATCTTTGGTTAATGTTAACAAATCCCTGAGAACTCAGTTGTGAGATTATTTTATGTCCTGAGGTCTTACGTGTAACTCGTCTTCACATGATTTATAAAAAGAGTCTGATTTTCTCTCTGTTTGCACTTAAGTGATACGTAAGGTCAAAATCATTTGTGAGCTCATTGAAAATCTTTGTTTCCTTTCTCAGTGACCTTTGAACCCCCCGGGTGACAGCGTGCGCTCGGAGCTCCACTCAGTGTGAATATTTACAGTCAGTAAAAGTTCCGCTTTCCCTTATTGAACCTCTCTGGAGGCCTTTTTGAGTGATGAACGACGTTTAAAGCAGCTGCTGTTTCTCCATGCCGTCAGCCTGGACACCGGGCTCGTTATTTATGAGCGGATGCAGAGGAGGAACTCCTCACTGTCAGCTTCAACACATTTTCTCTGCAAGTATCGCCGCATCTTTTAATCAAGAACTCATCATAATTTAGCCATCTGTATAATCCGATAACTCCTTCCTGTATGTTTAGCAGCATCTAACAAAGGTGCTGTCAGCTGCTGAAAGGGTTGTTTATGACGTGCTCCTCCCCCACCAGACTTCCTTTAAAATTATAGGATTTTTGACAGTTCTCTGGACTGAGCGCTGTTCAGTTTTCCAAATGTCCTCGAGCTGCTTCCTCTAAAACAAACTCGGTGTCTTTGTTGATTTGAGAGGAGGCTTCATTCATCTCTGCAGGTGTAAACATGCCCCGCCCCCATCAATCACCTGTAGCATCAAACAGATTTGTCTGTATTTGTCTTAACAGGGGTGTGTTTTCTTTGTGTTATTGTTGTTGGGTTTTTGTTTGTTTTTTACTGCAGTTGGACAACAGAAATTTCGGTGTTTTTAACACCAGACATGCTATTTCTCCACTCTCCTACAGCAACGTTAAATAAACAGTTTCCCTGCGGAGGAAGTAGCGCCGTATCCCTGAGTTGCCCTGAAGCCATGTTTGTGTCTCATGTGGTGAAAAAAACCAAACCTAGAAACCACTGGCAGTGTTGGATTTAAAGAGTCAACACTGCGGTCGCAGTCCTCCTGCAGCTGCTGATGGATGGTCTCCACTGAGGCCTTTTAAACAGGAAGGCAAACACCGCATGAAATGTTAAAGAGCAGCTCTGACACCACAGTCCCACCCGCACCATCTAATAGACGTGACACGACCTTGAGGCAGACGCGGCAGTGATGAGAGACGAGTAGTGAAAATGAAGGAGATTAAATTAAAATTGTCCCAAAGGAGCTCCAAGTTCGTCCCGAATCGAACTGTTTAGAGTTTATCATCCGTCTTCTGGGTTTAATTTTCCCACAGAGAGGAAAGTAAACATGACATGGAAGAATGGGATATCTGATTTTCCCAGCAGCACATGAACTCAGCATGTCTCATAATGCCAAGAGAGGAAGAAACATCGGAATTATTAAAATTAACTAATCTGAAGATGTTTGCATCTGTGGTGAGCTGTCCATCAAACCTGACAATAAGTAAAGAAGTGATGCTCACAGCTGATGAAGCCAAATTCTCAGAAATACACCAAGAAGGCCAACAACAGACTCCGTGCAAATTTTGTCCATTTCTAAAAAAGTTTAAAAAAAAACACCTTTTCTTGCTAACAAAGATAGAAGCAAAGTTGTCACAGAGTAAAAAGATTAAAAGAGAGCATCCAAAAGACGAGAAAAAGACCAAACTTAGGTCATTTACTGAGCTCCAAGTTTTGATTGAGCATCTTAATGAGATACACAGAGAAGCTGGAGTAAAGTTAATGTTTACATTTATCTACATTTATCAGGAAACTACTGAAGCTCTACTAATTCATAACATGAGGTAAAGTATGCAAAAGGCCATCTTCCACCAAAGTCTGGATGTTTTCGTCAAAGCCAATCAGGCGCTCACAGATGATGAGAAAATGGTCTTTACATGTTTGGGCTTTTGCTGCTGAGCTCTCCACCAAAACTGCTGCCAACTTTAAGGCAGTTCCATCAATGATGTGAGGCTAAACCAATAGATTTCTCACCAGAACTACCCAGAAAACCAACCGGGCTTCTGGCAAAATTTGGCTATTTTTACCATACTAGACTTTAAGAAAATAAAAGATAAAAACTTCATCATCATGTTGGTAAATGGGGCCTGTCCACCAACCTTCATCCATACCGAAGTATTATCTTAACGACATGCACAGAGAGGCTGGAGCAAAGTGAATATCACCGTACTGTACATTAATCAGAAAAGCAATGAGGCTCTTACAGCATGAAGAAAGTATTCAAAACACTGCCACCAAACTTCATCCAAACTCTCTGTAATTTTAAACAGTACAAAACGATTTCCATCCACTTCCAGCCGCATGAAATGAAGCTCGAAGCTGATAAGACTTGAACTGCATCCAGAAGCACTGAAGTCATTTATGAACAGCTCAATTTGGTTGATTTCAAAGTGCAAAGCTAAACTCTCTACACCCTCATCACAACAACGTGAAGCTCTCAAAACTGAGAGGGCCTGAATAAAACATCAAAGGCCAAAAATTTAAGTATGTTGTCAGTTGTCCATCAACCAAAGTGTTGGAGAAGTTTGACTTTCAATCGTGCCAACATGCAGGGAGATCAGCACCAAACCTGAGCCAGAGTCAGTAGTATTTTAATGCTCGATACTGCCAATGTGCATTGCAGTTTGGGCCCAGGATTTATGTTTCTCCACTCCACGTCTCTCACTAAAGCAAAAGCATCCAAGACCATCACCAACTTCAGCCAAATTCGGTGCATTTTTGTGAACATACTGCAAAGCCAATATTTCTCATCAGATGATGAATGGGCTTTCCTGCTTGAGGGGAAAAGTCCTCATCATTCTGCTCTAAATGCCAAAAGCTGCTGCAACCATTTAGTCCAAAATCCACAGGATTGCAAACAAACTCATCCTGCATGTGTTGAAGGATGACTTTCAGCAGGTTTTCTGTTAACCCTCTCGCTGTGGCCGATTATATGCGCTGCATCGTCACAACTTGTAGGGCTTCTTGGCGTGATGGGATAAAAATTCTTGGCCGAGCTTCAGAAAAAGGATCAGAGCCACCTGCTGCTGTCGCTGTGAGACTCCTCTGCTTCTCAAAGCTTCTCACGTTCTGCTTTTCCCAAAAGTATTCCTGCAGAAACCCTCGGTTTCCCACGAGTGTAAAGGTTTAGACATGGAGGTTTGGTGGTCACACACATGCAGAAACAAAAGCTCCAAAATCAAAACAACACAAAGTCTGGGTTTGGCACAGATTTAACCAACTCCTCATGAAGCTGTTCTTAATGTTTGAAGGACAGACACTAATAGGTTCAAGCTCTGAGACTTCTATAAAGGCTAAATATTTGGAAAAAGATGTAGGTTTTTCTTTGCCTAACTATTGGACCATTTTTTTCAAATCATTTCCAGGAATCTTTTGAGGAATTTTATAAAGATCAACATGTTGGTACTGATTAAAAGCAAATGGAAAATGCAAATGAAAAACATCTTAAATATACACACATTGTAAATATAAAGATGTATTTGTGGGTCTTACCCAGCTCAGTTTCGTAGGGCTGTCCATTTTCGGGGAGCTGGATGAACTGTTTGGAGAACATGCTGCTGCCGTAACCCAGAATATAACCCTCCAACTTCACATCTGGACTTGGACGCACAAACTTCATCACGATGGTGTCGCCAGTGGCATTGATTCGAACCTTCATGTTCTGACGACGCACTGAGGAGGAGAAGAAGGAACGCTATTAGTCCACTACAGGAACCCTAAAAATAAATTACGAAATAATCCAAGGTCAAATAAATAAAGAAACCAAAAGGCACAACTTTTACTTTGAAGGTGAACAGTCTCAGTTTACGGTTTGCATCTCATGTTTCATAGTTTCATAACCAGTTAGCGAATAGTTGATGATTGCTTACAAACAAGTCAGTGTCATCCAAGAAAACATCAGGCAACCGCAGCAACCAACCACCCAGCAACCAACCACCCAGCAACCAACCACCCAGCAACCAACCTCCCAACAACCAACCACCCAGCAACCAACCACTCAGCAACCAACCACCCAGCAACCAACCACCCAACAACCAACCACCCAGCAACCAACCACCCAGCAACCAACCACCGAAGTTTATTTCCAAAAAAAAGTAGATTTTCTTATTTATGCTTGCTAAATGTTGCGTTAAATTTTAAGTGAATACATAATATTGATTGAGGCCATATATTAAATGGAATAATGTTTCCTTTTTCTGACAGTCATGTTATATATCAGTGTTTTTCTTTTCCGTACAAACCCATACAGCTAACATTAGAACAAAGTGATGATAATTAAACGAGAAACACTTTAAGATCTGATTCCAAACAGAAACCAGACGTTGAAATGGGAGAGTTTAGTTTCTGTTGTGCTTCCTGTTTGAGACGAAGTTTCAGAGCGTCACAGGTGGCAGCTTGGCTCATTTATGTTGGCTTTAAAGGAAATTTTAAGACCAAAGGAGGGCAGACAGGGAACTAAAGCTTTAACAGAGCATCTCAGATATTAAGTAAAAATCAGCAGATTCTCAGTCACTGCCCGTGTTAAGTAGAAATTAATTTGTCTTTATGAAACAAAGACAAGATATTTTCTTTTTAATTTAAAAACAAACATGGCACGCTATCTTGTGCCATCTTCAAGTCAAAGGTTAAACAGGGTATTCACACTCCCAGCCAATCACTGAAGCTCAGTCAGAGTCACGTTTAAAGGCAGCGAGTACCCTTTAGTGTCTTTTTCCATGGTGTCCAAAATAGAAACCATGAGACTGCGGCCACATGTTCTCTGCTGGTGCGGCGACTGTCACAGGATGAAAACGGAGGAGAAACTTGTTGCAGATGACAGAAGTTTTCTTTCTAACATGTGGTTTATTTTCTCAAGGGGTCTATTTTAACACGGAACAGGAACTTTTACTAAATCAAACCAAGAAAGCCTAACTGCAACTGGACAAAAGTAAAGGTCCGCTTTTTAGAAATCAAAGGCAGAAAAAAACAATCAAACCTTTGCACCATGGTCTTATTGATGTATACCTCCATACACAAAAATCCAAATCAAGTAGTTTTCTGTGCCTAAACCTAACCAAGAACCGAAACCAAGTGCAAAAAATCCAAAAAGGACACAAACCTTGGCCTCCTGATAAACATGTCAATATTTTTATTTTCTCTTGATGACCAGTATTGCTGCATTGGTGCATAAAAGCACCAATGACAGAGGACAGCTGGAGCATATTGGTGCAACACAGGAGGCATCTAGCAAAAATGGCATGCTGGGATAAGAAAGTGTTGGCTCACCAACGTTCATATGTTGCTTTCTTTAAACCCGCCATCTTCTGTTGGAGGGAAAATGTATTTTCTCTGAGAGGTAACTGAGAATATGGCCTATTTGTTTGGGAACATCGTTTATGGAATAAATGCTGGCTTGAATTCCTGATGATGGAAAGACTTTGTAGAGTTTTCTGACACCTTTACTGCAAACAGGAAGCTGCCAGAATCTCCTTCAAACAGACAAGAATTATATCTGTCACAGAGGACATAAAAAGGGTAGAAAATGTCCAAAAATATGTGAAAACTCTGTGTTTACAGTCAATTTTCTTTTTCTTATTCAAAGTTATGCTGAAATTATAGCAAGATGACCTTTTCCCCAGCAAGGTTTTCCAATTCCGCCTGAGGGATCCTGAGGGAGATCCATATGAGATATATAACTGAGTTCATGGTCTTGGTCTACCTTATGGTCTCCTCGGAGCTTGGCATGCCCAGAAAACCTGGGCAGGTGTCCAGAAGGCATCTGGATCAGATGCCCAAACTACCTCAGCTGGAGGAGCGGTGCACTGCTCTGAGCTCTGTCCAGTTTTTAGTCCAGTAACACGGAAGTTTCTGATGGGAGGACTGTCTGAAGGTACGGTCTGTTCTGTAGGGCGAGTCACGGTTTGATTACATTTCACGCTGAGATTGATATCTCGAATCCACACGCTGTGTATCTTTGTTTATCACTGCGCTTTTATGATTTCCCTGAGAGCCTCTGCTTGAGCAGCTAATGAGCGTGATTGGTGTCCGGTGGCAGATCAACCTGATCTCTGTCTGCAGGGTTCAGCTGTGGCGTCGTGACCCACACTTAAAACTTTAACAAGGACAAAATGTTTCAGTCCTGCAGCGTTTTCTTTATAAAGCTTTGGTTTTGCAGGCCCCGGAGCTCTGTACTCACACAGGAAAGCACGAGGAGGCCCAATTCAGGATGTTACTCAATGAATAAGCTGCTTTAAACCATGCCAGCATCAAAACTTTGTGTCCTTCAGAGTCCCAACTTGCCGACATGAAACAGATTTAACGAGACTTCCACTTCCTGTGGCTCGTTATCTCTGATAACCCACTCAGAAACCGGAGTGTTTTCTCAGAAGCTGCCTGAGAATCCGTCTGTTTTTAGGCTTCCTGCAGCATCACAGTAATCTAAGCTGTGCATCCATGAAACAGTGTAAACACAAGGTTCAGACACTTTGACTGGTCATGAGCAGATACAGGCTAAAAAGCCCCAACTGCATCAAAATCAAGGCTGCTTCATGTTTACACCCCAGAAAAATTCGAACTTTGATCTGGAGAACCCTCAAACTAAAACATCTGATTCAGCAGAACTCGCAGCCTCTTTAAGTTTTCCGTATCAGCGATGAGCCGCTTGTTTTTCCAACACTTTCCCACCATTTAAAGAGCATCAGCTCGCTGAAACACCATGAAGCTGTTACGAGTTCATCTGCAGTTGGTTTTCTCTTGAGTCCACACCATGAAAACTCAATGACGAGGCAATCACACATCTGACACTTCATGTTCCTCTCAGTGCCTTCATGTGGCTTCCTGAGCTGCATGAAGGCATGAAGAGGGGCTTCTGAAGAACTGCAAACTGGTCCCAGCATAAACAACCTGTTAGCTTAATGTTTGTGATGTTTCCCACATGTAATTCCAAGTTTCTGCTCCGTCCATGTCCACAGGAGTTCACCACACAGATGCTTTGGTTACGTTCAGTCGTGTCACTGATGATCTTCCTCATCAGGTAGACTTTAGCTGTCACTGCTCTGGAGATCAAATATCACTCATGTAATCTTGCAAAATTTTAATCGTTCATCAAACTGCATTTACATTTTTCCTGTTTTTACTCAGATTCTTGCAGCAGCTAAATGGGGCTTTTTTGACTTGAAGTATTAAAGTTGTTGAAACAACCATGTAGAGGGTATTGAAATACTGATATTATATTATATTGATGGAAAATATCAAGTTTCAGGACTTTGGAGGTCTTTAAGGAGGATTTACTGTCTAAAACCTTTCATGAAAAACACTTTGAATCATAAATTTATTCTGCACAAAGGGCCAATAAAATCTGCAATTTATGCTCCTAACTGTAACGTCTCCTGCAGCTGAAGCTGTTAACTGAGCCGCTGATGCTCACATGAGAAGTTATTGAGCATTAAATAGTGGAAGGTTAAATTAGCTGCTGCTGGAAGACGCGCTGCTTTAGGGAAGTGACTGCAGGTTAATGTGGAGCCAAACCGAGCCGTTTAAAGTGATAAATTCCAGCAGAGGAACATTTTTCTGCTCCTGAACTGTGTTGTTTTAGCTGATTAACTCTCTGTGCAGCAGCTCAGTGGAGCAATCAGGTCTAATTAGGCATTAAAGCCTCCTGCGAGGAACAGCATGTGTCCAATCATTAGACAACTCTTTTCTTTTTTTTCCTTTCTTTCTTTTTGGAAGGTTCGGATTTTTCCGTGCACGTCATTGTGTTCGAGTACATCCAGTTCATCATCTCTTCGAGGTTTTCTTTGGGCTGTTTGTTCGTGCAGATCAGTATGGGAAAGCCTGCAGAGAGGCCAACACGCTGGACGTGTGGAATCATGTAGCTCATTCTTGGCAGCGCCGCTCGGCCTGTCGAAGGCAGCGGGATAAACCTCGACCTCATGAAAGACCGCGGGGGGGGGGGCGGCGGGGG
>JAVDPK010001745.1:38945-94674 GCA_034780415.1 Cichlasoma orientale | reverse complement strand
ATCATTAAACACAGCGCCCCCCCCCCCCCCCCCAAAAGAAACAAAAAACAGTGCTTAATATAGACGAGAGTCCTCCCTCCCAACAACCTGGACAACATCAGCTGCAGCAGTTTTCTCTGTCTGTCAAACTCTAATATCACTGTAGCGACTCTCATTAGTCCTCAGAAACAAATGGACTCAAAATACAACAAAATACCACAAGTACCCACAAAATGAGTTTCACACAAAAGCAAAAGTACCCCAGCAGGTAACCAAAAGTACCAGAAAGAACCTCGAAATCAACCTGCAAACAGTAACAACCCCAAAATGACCACAATGTTCACAACAGAGTACCTCAAAATACAACAAAGAACCAACAAAAGTATAAAATGTACTACAATGTACTGTAACACAAACAGCCAAACACACTGAAGCACCAACACCAACCATAAGGGCCCAACAAGTACCAACAAGAGCACCACAACAAGCCTTTTACTTCATCTCCCCACAAGAAAATGGTATCACAAAGAGAAAACCAGAATACTGCCATGTAGTACAAAGAACTGTAATCTGTACAGTAACTACGGGTACCACAAATAACATAGTAAATAGCCAAGTACATCGAAGTAAACATAAAGCAACAGTAAACTTGCAAAGGATGGGAAAGTACCACAAAACAGGTCAAAATAAATCACCAAACATTACTAAAAAGAGCTAATATAAAAAAAACCCTGCTGTACTGAAGTAGTACAAAAAAAAAATCCAAGGTACTACAAAACTCTGTAGTACTGATGAGCTCAGAGGGGAGTACATCAAAGAACTAAAACTACAGCCAGAGTGCAAAAGTACAACAATATGTACAGAAAAAGTTCTTCAATATACTTCCGATGTATTTAGAGTACCACAAAGAGTACTAAAAGGTCAAGCAAAGTACTAATATATGTGGTACTGTGATAATCAAAAATCAATGAAAATGAGGTTTTAATGTGTTTTCTGTTGCAGCGCCACCTGCAGGACATTTACAGCTCCTCAGACGGCTCTTACTGATTTTGACTCCTTAACGTCTTCCAGCGCTGCTGTTACCTGCAGGAATCACCTGCCTCAGTCTGCTTCCTGTTTCTGCACACGCTCAGTGAGCGGCGCCTCCTTTTAAGGGAAGAAATGTCACCAGACAGCAGAGAGAGCCGCTCATTAGCTGCAATGGTTAAACAGCATGATGGAAGCCAAACAGTCCCCTGTGATATAGCACAGACCCCCCCAATCTCTGCTGCTGCTGCTGCTGCTGGTTTCACTGGGGTTTGTTATCATGTGGAGGGAAAATCCACCCTGAAAGAAAACACCTCAAAAACCAAAACATGTTGATGCTGTGAGCCTGATCCTGAAATACTGTTCAAAGGTACTTTGAATGCCACAAGAAAAGACTGCAGCACGATCCAGCCACTTTATTTAGTCTTCAAATGGCTCGAGAGTATCTGAATTTTTATTAACAGAAAACAGTTATCAGGGGGATGTGTCACTGCCCCCTATAGGTTACCCTCAAAACTGCACCAAACACCCATTCCCATCCCTGTGACAAGGGGAAGAATTAGTTAAAATTCACAGAAATTAATCAACAAAAACATAAAATGTTTTGTAGATCCCCCTGCAGGTCACCTGCAACTGAATTCATGTCTATAGCATGTTTATTTCAGCGGTTTAATATGAAATTCTACAGCTATGACTGACTCACTGCTGGAGCCTCAAGTGGCCACTAGAGGAACTGCAGGTTTTGGCACTTAAGTGGTGGCAAACTTTTGTAATCCTGGAGACACTCGCTCATTATAGATGACCTGCTTATTAAAAAGGTGTTGAAGGTGCGCCCCCTTCAGGTAAAGTGCCATGTTACGTTGTAAGGATTTAAAAAGTGAGAGAAAGCAAAAAACTTTGAAAAGTCTTTAATAAAAATGAAAAACAGAGAAAAGAATTAGTGCCCCCCACAGGTCACTAATCGCCTGGCTGTTCCACATAATAAATCAGAATGAAATCTTACTTTACTTTGTACTTTTGCACAGATAAAAATGTGATGAAACAGTTACGCATGCAAAATTATAACTTTCAAAGTCCATTTGTACCTATATGCATGCAAAGAAATTAATAGAAAGCAGCTGTTTTTGCAGCCGCCTCTCAGGACACTAAACAGGACACGTATGGAAGTTTAAAAATGGCAAAAACCTTGCAGCTGGTCTGTGCTGGAATCCCTCAGTGATTTAAGCCCTTTACAAACTCTGAGAGCCGCGTAATCCCCTGTTTGGCTAGTAAACTTTTTCCTTTAAGACCTTCGGTATAAAACAGTGATGAGTCTAACAGCTGAATGTGGGCGTGGCCTGATAAAACTGTTGTTAAGGTTCCCCCAAATCTGATAAAAACAGCTGAAACAAACAAAACCAGACCAGGATTTAGCACGAAACTTGTTCCATATTTTCAGATGTGCCCCTGTGTGCTTTTTATTCTTCACCACATTAATTACATTTTTGCTCGCTCAGTAGTTTTGTCACCAATAACCTTCCCTATAAAGGAAGAAACCCTGAAAACACATGCAAAAAAACTCAGCAGAAAGCAGCAAAAACTAAACATGGAGCTCCTCTGAACACATCACTCTCTCTATCCCTCTCTGTTGTTCTTGGCTGTCTCTCGCCCAGTGAGGTAATCTTCTCCGAGCCGTCACATCAGACCACCGTGTCTGTCTCAATGAGGGGATTTTATCATCTTACATAACTTAAAAAGCTCAATGAGGCAGAAAAATCACAGGTTATATCACGGTGTAGTCCCTCCTCCCATCCAGCACACCTGCCTGCAGAAAACCTGGCTGCAGGAGCCGACAAAGACACCAAACCAAATCCACCTCAGCATGCAGCCAAAAGGCAATCAAGAAAAGGCCCAAATGCATGAATAAAAAAGCCTTCTGAAAGAGGATTCTGTCACTTGTGTGCAGCTGCAAACCATTATTTTAGCCAAAGATGCCGACTCAGCAGAAAGCAGAGAAGGCACTGATGACAGAATCAGACAAACACCTGCAGGCGAAGAGCTGCACAGGTCATTACCAGCACTCACTGCAGATCAAGACAAAAACTAAAATACAGGCACAAATGAGCCTTTCTACCTGCAGGAGCCCTGAACAATGAGCAGGCGCTCCGAGCAGGGAAATCTGTTAATTCTGTTTAAGCTCAGGACGAGCAGGAGCATGAAAAGCCTTTCAGCTCTTAAATACTCAATTTCCTCAGCTTTGAGTCACGTGCCGGAGCGCACAGCACAACTAATAAACTAACTCACATGTTTAGACTGCCCTTTATCCCCTGTTAACTTTATTAACGCACTTTCAGGTAGCTGTAATCCTTTATTTCCACTGTATTCAGTTCACTTTTGCAGTTTTAATATTGTCTTCATCACTTCATGTTTGCCTGTTTCTGCGTTTCTCTCTCCTGACTCACGCTCTCATGTAATCATATATGTGCAGTCATATGTTCACCTATAGATTCCTGCACTGTTACTCCACTTCTATAAAACTGCTGTCATAGTTTTCCTGCATTTGCTTTCATCTTTACATTTTTCCACATACGTTCACATATTAATGCAGTTATTTACTTCCATTCTGTTTGACATACTTACACATTTACAAGCATTAAATTACATTTGCACAGTTACTGATGCTGCTCTGATCAGATCTGTTCCTTTTCCTGAAGAATTTACCATTTCACCCATTTACCTCCATTCTTTAAACATTTATTTCCCTACACGTTCCTTATTTAGCAACTTCTGCCTGGTACTTTTACTCAAGCATGTCACCAAGTTTTCTTGCACACCTTTATGTCAATCTCTTTAATTGCAGTTTTGTCCTTTTACCCCGTTAACTTTTGCATTTTGCATCTTTCTTTCTTTCCCTTCTTGCAGCTGGTTCATGCCCCCTTTTTCCCGCATTTTCCCACCAACTTCAGCTTATTGCTCTGCAGCTTTTATCTGCATGTGGTTTTGTGCACTTGCCTCTGATCCTCTGTGCAGGGATGCCGCTGAGGAGAATCGTGCCTCCCAGCAGCAGGAGGAGGACTCGGAGGAGGAGAGCGATGCCCGCCATGACCTCTCAAAGCTTCAGCTTGCAGGAGACGAGGATGAAGGTGAGGATGGAGCCTCTGGGATTAGCCTGGCGATGAAGATGATGTGCAGTTTAGAGAATGAGGAGCGACCAGGAGCTGGACAACTTCACTAAGCGTCTCTTCCTGCAGTTGGTCGGTCGGACTTAGGACTTGTTCAGCTGTCGGACGTCCTCGCTGTGAAGAGGGGGACCACTGAAACACCAACATCTATAGCTTCTGCAGGTGGGCGTGGTCTGGAAGACATCACCAAGCCCCACATACGGTCCTCTCCTACTGTACTCACCCTCCCCTCTGCAGCCTGCTCCCCTCCCTTTTCTCTCTCTGGACCTCAAACATGATTTTTTTGCCCCTCTCTGCTTTTTTCATCATGCACACCTCTTCCTCCTCCTCCTCCTCCTCCTTCCTCACTCCTCCCTCTCCTTAATGTGTTGTTTTCCAGGGTTTGGCTGTTGCACACTTCACACTGCCGTCAGCACAGGAGGTTACCAACAGCCTGTGATCACAAAGACCCACAAACATTTACCAGAATCGGTGTCAAAGTGAAATCACCCATTTACTTTCATTCCAGTGTTCATCATTGCAACAATGTTAATGTGAATGAGAAAATTAGTGGTAGTGGCAACAAAGACTGTGCTGCATTTCTGTGGTTGTGCACAATTTGTGTTTTCTTTTTGGAGCTCTTTGAGCCTCTTTTTAATTACAGTGGATCTTTTTTTTGTTATTTTGTTTCTCTTTTGCTGTTGTTTTTTTAGCCATTCTTTTCCCATTTTGTGTTTTTTTGTGGGGTTTTTATCTCTGTTTTTGTTATTTGGTGTATTTTTGTAGTGGTTTTATTTCTTTTTGTGTTGTTGGATTGTGGCTTTCTGTGGTCAGTTTGTGTCATTTTGTGATTTTGTTTATTGTTTTGATTGTTACTTTGTTTCATTTTGTTGTTGTTTTCTTTTCTTTTTGGTCTTTTGAATCTCTTTGTTGTTTTGTGTTTTTTATTTTCTTGTTTTTGTTGTTGTTCAGTCTCTGTGGCCTCTTTTTCATGCAGCTCTTGTTGCACATTGTTTTTGTTTTGTGTCTTTTATTTGTCATTTTGTTTCCCTTTTTGGTCATTTAGGTCCTCGCTGGTTATTTTGTAGCTTTTTTATGTTTCAGTTTTTTGTTTGTTTGTTCTTGTTTGTTGTTTATTTATCTCTTTTAATTGTTTTGAAGTTTTTGTAGTTTTTGTGTTTCTCTTTGCTGTTTTTTGATGTTTTTGTGCTGTGTTTTTGTTTCGTATCTTTTGTTTTTCTTTCTATTCCATCAGCACATTCAAACTTGTAACTCTGTAATTTTCCAAAGAATTAAACACTAATAAGGCCTGGGGGGCCCCAGACCCCGAGGGCCCGTCCAGCTCATTGAGTAATCTGATCATGTACGTAAAGGCTGCACATGTTGACAACCTGTTGAGACGAGTCACCCCTTGTGGCGTAAGCAGTGTTTACTGTACTTAATTTCTGTATAATTGCAGCCTCATGTTTTAGCATCATCACCTAAATGATGTTGATAGCAGACGTTTGGTTGTTTGGCTCAAAGAGCAGCAGCTGGATGTGGAACATGTGTGTGGGTGGAGCTCTGAGGTTCGTACTGACAGGAATGACAGGAATGTAAATCAGCCGGGGATGCTTCACACACACAAACTGAACAAATTACTGTAAAAATCGTCTGTCAGTAGGACGTCTATTAACGCACACACTCGTCACAGCAGCAGCGTGTTTGGGTCACTGAGGTTTGTGCGCACGTGCTTGCAGTAAAAGTCAGGAAATCAGAGCGTCCTCGGTGGCCCCGCTGCTCCTGGACCTGAGCATGATAGGGAGATACACAAAAACTCCACCCGCATCACAACACATCCGCCCGCTTCACACGTGCATGCTGAGAACAGCCACAGAGCCAAACGCTCTGACATGTTTTCTCCGAGTTGGAGCCTGAATGGAGGGAGGATGAAGAGGAGGAGGAGTGATGACTGAAAGGAAAACCCGAAACCTGGCTCTGGACTCTGAGTTTATGCATCCAGCACGTGCCGTCACATGCGACAGGATGAAGGCGGAGTGGAAAACTGCCAAACAGCAGCTAATGCAGAGGAAGAATGAAGTATATGAGATTCGTGTTGCACAACAACAGCAGAGCTGCAAATCAGGCTGCTATAAAAGGAAATGATGACAGGTGCGTATCAAGTGTCAATGCTGTTGTAACTAGTGTATAAGTAAAGTGTAACACTAGCAGAGGAGTTCTGCACTGGGTCAAAATCCAGCGGCTGCGTCATCGTTTATTAATATAAACTGTATTTGAGCTGAAGCAGAGGATCAGGTTTCCCCCAGTGGCCCAGTGCAGTACTGCACCCAAACACAAGCCTCTATCCCCCAAATGTTCACTTAGCTTCACGTCCACAAGCTAACTTTCTAATATTTGGCATCTTAAGTGCTTTAGTTTGAGAACGTCACAAACTTTCTGCTCAGTTTCACTTTTGTACATTTGTAAAGTTCATTTTTGGCTGGATTATGCAGCAAAATTCATCCGCCATAAAACCTCCTTCTGGGTTGTTTTTAGTTCATTTTTTTCTATTTTACCATCTTTTCATCTTCTTACTGCTACCCTCGCCTACTTGCAGCAAATTAATATTAAATTAAATTATTTATTTCAATCATACTTTGATCCACTCTATATATCAGGTTATGCCTACACTGTTTTATATTTTACCTGAAGAGTTCATCCATTTACTTTCATCATAATATAACACTACAGTGTTTCTTTTTTAACCCTTTATTTAATATTATTTGCAAACTGTTGTCGCCCTGCTTTTTATTTTACACACATAATTTGTGCGTCCAGGTTAGTTCATATCTTACGTGAATCATTTACCCATTTACTTCCACTGTAACAATGTTGACCTCTGACCTTTGTTGGCCAATATTGTTTCCCTAAATTTCTCTTTCACTGGACTTTATTTAAATTTTTCCATGTTTCCCTACTGTAAGTAACGCAGTCATGCAGTTAAAAATCTAAAGTATTTATAGTGAGAAGATTTGAGGAAATCTCTGAACTCTGAGGAGAAAAGTGTCTCTGAGAATCTCATGTGGGCCACGATGAAGAAGTCGAGCGGATCAGATTTTCATTGCGTTGCTTTGAAGTGTGAAAGTTGCAGGTTTAAACTGGCAGTAAAGAGTCTGACAGCTGCAAACAACAAGCTTCAACTGGCGGCTGCCAAAGTCGACACTTCGGGTTGTGAAAGCTCGTCCTCTCGTCCCGTCCGCCTTCGTAAAGCTTGTTTTTCTGTGCGAGCAGCAGAGCGGCTCCACGCTTTGTCCTGTAAAACCTAAACGCTCCCACATCAAACGGCAGCCAGACTCGACGGGCTCGGACTAATTAAGGATGTTGTTATTGCAAACATGCTCGCAGCCCGGGGCTCTACGCTCCCACTGCACTCTGCTAATTGGGCCAATGACGCTAACGCTGCCAATTAGGTCAACGAGCCGCTGTTATCCTACAGCCAATTTAGTCAAGTCCAAGGCCAACAAGTCAATTTAACAATTAAGACTGAACTCTGATGGCAGTTAAAAACATTTACACACTGATCAATTAACACCAGTAATACAACCACTATTACTATTACTAATTATAATAATAAAACTTTATGTCTCCCTTCGGTTCCAATGTGATTAAGACATTTAAAGTCACACATATTTGTTCCAACGAATCCGACATACATCACAGTAATGACAACTGCTGGATTGTTTATTAGTAATAATGCCGGTGCCGTTCCCTCGAGAGTGTAATCAAAACATGACTGATTTAATCCCTGAATTGCAACAGTATCAGTTTGTTGAAACAGGTCCAGCTGTCTTCATCTTCCTCAGTCATCTGTAAATGTTAAATGGCTTCAGATGCTTCATAACTGCACATATTTGAGAAGAGAAATGGAAACGTTTCCAAGTTAGTCCCACTGGTGACTCCATGAGTGCGGTGAAGAAATGAGACACAACGTTTGGCTTCATTTGGAGGAAATTGGTAGAAAATGATGCACATGACATTTACTGCTTGATGCAGCCTTAAGAAATCAGCATACTGATATCTTGATTAGTCTGAATATTAATGCATTGCAAACACATGTTTTTGCAGAGAGTTTCAACACAAAGTCCCCAGAAAATAAAACTGAGGCATGAAGAAAGGTTTAAAAATGACTCGCTCTGTCTGACTGAACTTTGACTTTCAGGGCTAAGCTGACATTTAGTCTCTCCGCCCTCCGCCGTTCCTGGGAGCTCTTTAACCAATCAAACATCCCCCGTTGCCAAAGCGCCTGCGTTGGTTTGGCCTGCCAGAGCCCACGCGGCACCTGCATCACATCACGGTGATGAGCGCTGAAGCCAGGAGAGAGAAAACCCAGCGACGCTTATATAACCTTTTTTCTTTCAGGGGGAAACTGCTGCACAATGCTGCCTTTGTCTGCCTTCAGGCCTCAGCAGCACAACTGAAAACACTAAAACAGGCACAGAGACCCACAACAGGCTGAAACACATGGCCCTTTTTTTTTTAACACATAACCCCTCAGCTTATGCTTTAGATGTTCCTAATCTGTCCATTAAATCAGGATTAATTGTGCTTAATAAATGCAGGAACGTCACATTGTTTGAATTATGAGTGCTACAATAATTGAGGGATTTTAGTGCAGTTTGAGCAGTTTCTTAACATGAAAAGACCTGTTGAATTAATCCATTTAATGACCCCTAACTGATGAGCTTCATCTGGACTTAATCTGATGCTTAAAAGTAGGTTTTTAGGTTTTGCCTGTTCCCAGCTTTGCTTGGGTCACACAGTGATACTGTGGACTTACTAGAAGTTAGCATTAGAGCTAATTGACCTGTCAACCACTGACAGCACGAAATATGGCATAGTGAAGACAAGCAGAGGTACCTCATAGCTGCATTCTTTCTAATGGCCACTAGGGAGGAGGGGAAACCTGGACAATGACTTCCGGTCCTATAGAAGGCTAAAAGCAGTCTGGAAAAACAGCTCTCTGCCCCGACCTCTGGAACACTTTCCAGCTGAGTGTATGGGTTGAGTCACTGAAAGGGCTGAATAAAAAAATGAAGTCCGTTTTGTAAATTTGGGTCATTCAAAAGCTGAAATGTTTTTTCAGCAGTGGTGGGAAGTTGGTGGTCCACTGGCTGTCCATTAGCAGGGGTCTACCTGCAGATAGCATCTGTTATCGATGGAAGCAGCATCAGAAACATGTGACACAACCCGTCTGTGTGGGTTGTTGCTCCGTCAGCCAGCTGTGGAGAAGAGCAGCGTTACAACATACAAAGAGCTGAAGTCAAACCAAGTGTTAAAAATAATGAAAAGTGTCCACTGCAGCCATCAGCTGTGCCTTTTAACCTTTGATGGTTTCTCGTGTTTCATTCCTGGTGAACTTTGCTGTTGCTCGCCTCTCTTTTTACGGCCAGCCTGTCAGCCAATCAGCATTTGACCGGTGTATGGGTCCAGCGATGTGCAGTTGAGATTTTGGAAGACTGCATGTGAGCATATCTGCGGTGGGTGTACATTATCCCTAATGGAAATCTGTACACAAACTGACACAACTGCCAGACCATAAATTATGCATGAGTTTCAGATAGACTGGCTAACAAGTAAACACCTGCTGAGATCTGCTAATTAGTGCTCAGTATCATCCAAATAAAATCCTAAAATTTCACTCCCCAAACTGGAGCTCGGAGTTCTTGGATGGTCTGTTAACTGCTCAGCAGCTCAAACATGGTCCAGAGGTCCAGTTCAAGGACTCCAATTAGCTGACGTGAAGCCTAGCAGACAACTGGCAAGTACCACCCACCTCTTTGACTGACAGATGGCCTCCATCCACCTGTCAGGCGCAATAATGAAAACTGTAAGTATTAATACAGTTTAAACAGGTGAGTTATAAAACATCACCCTATGCAGTTATTATGAAGGAGATTAGCCGCATTGGAGACCAAACGTGTAAAGAAGTTTATTTCTGCTGTAAAGTTTTTAAATGGGAGTGTATGGAGGACTGACTCACTTCTGGAGTCTCAAGTGGCCATCACAGGAACTGCAGCTTTTGCTTCATTTGTCAGCTCAATTGAATTGAACTGAGCTGAACTGAAGATCTTCTCCTCCTTGAAGATTTTCCAGCTCCATGTAGATAAAGCAGCTCTAATGGTGTTCCATCAGTTTTCTCTCCACCTGTTCCCTTCAAGGATTTCTTTCTCCATGGCTGAATGCTCAGGAAGTATCGCCAATCGAGGACGTGCAATGCCTGCCGTCTCCCAGTTCTCAGGTGGGCGCTGGGTAATGATGTAATTACCAGATTGTTTGATACTTCTTTCCAAGCGCCTTGAACGGATTCCCAGAGACACGTGTGGAGTCGGAGCCAGAGCCTCGGATTCCTGTTGGGGAGTGGAGGGGCCTCGGATCAGATGGCAGACGAGACAGAAAGAGGAAAGTTTCAAAACACAAAGACTTCTTCAGTCCCTGCCTGCGCTAGTTCAGGGGCTGCTGGGAAACTGGCGAACGGACAAGGGAAATGATGACGAACGTTCGGCAGAGTAGATGAGTCGGTTTCTGAGGTTGACCGAGCTTATTTGGAACAGAAAACAGAGGCAAACCCAAAAATTAAAACCCAAATTGTCTGTTGTCAAACTCACTTCCAGCCTCAATTATGACCTTGCACAAGTTTCCCGAGTAGTGAGGAAATAACAGTTTAGGTCCACAAATACAAATAACGACTAACTGCCATCAGCTTCTTTACACTAATGCCATTAGTGTGGATGGTAAAAAACAGATCAGAGCTGTCATAATTTTACTGATGTAAATCAAGACTATGTTTTCTCAGGCCTTTTATCTTATCTCAAAGTTAATAACTCTATGTGCTCAGAACAGAGTTACAGTAAATAACCATTTTTATGTTGTCCTGCTCACATTTTTATTTAATCGTACAATAATCGGGGCATGGATTAAAGATACACACATGGAGAAAAGTATTGGTCCACAGCTCTTAATTAACCCTCTTTAATTGGTATCGGTACAAAATGGATGCATCATTTAGGAACCAAGAAATTAGAGCGGTGTTGCCAAGTGCTGAGGTGCACAGAGCGTAAAATTTGCCAACACTTTGCTGGCTCAAAAAGCTCCAAACTTCCTCAGTACAGAAGGCTCAGTAGAGCTCCGTGGCATGGCTTCCATGGCCAAGCAGCTCCTGTTGGTGTAATGAGCAGGTGGTCCAGTACTTCTGTCCATATAGTGTCGGTAATCGGTCAAATTTCAAAATCAATTCCAAAACATGCAGGAAACCAGCGTAGGGGAGGGCCCGTTGCTGTATGTGTATTATATTATTGGATTTATTGATGCAATGTGTTGGACAAGGTCAGGCTTGGACAGGCCTCATTGACCAGATGTTATGAATGTAGAGATAAAAAAATTATATTTGCATAAAAAAGAGGCAGGAAGCGGTTATCAAAATTGAGTTTGTTTTGGAACATAACGGGAAAAAAGTCGTGAGAAATCCAGTCTGAAAATCTGTAAAACAGGGCTCATTCAGATGAGACATACATAAAGTCATCTGCATTAAAAAGAAAAGAACTGATCTGGTGCTTTTGCAGATTTGACCTACAGGAAA
This sequence comes from Cichlasoma orientale, assembly GCA_034780415.1. Lineage (NCBI taxonomy): Eukaryota > Metazoa > Chordata > Actinopteri > Cichliformes > Cichlidae > Cichlasoma > Cichlasoma orientale. The sequence continues at coordinate 82,914 of JAVDPK010001745.1, read as the reverse complement.
GACACCAGAACAGGAAGTGTGTCTACCAATGCTTGAGGTTTCAGGCAGTCCCTGAGGAAATTCTGCCTCACACCTCGACTGTGTAATAAAGGGGATTTTAACCATTTTTGTTAATTGGGTATTCATTTACTCAAGCACAATCAGCATTTTTTTTCATACCCCCCAAAGGCCCATCTGAGCCCAGAGAGGCCCTGAAGTTATTGTGTCGTTAGCACGAGTTACAGTATCGCTGGGGCTCGTTGGAGTCATTATTACAAATGGGAAGCAGATTTCATCTGTGAGCCTACATCTGACTTAAAAGAAGAACATGGTTGCCATTGTTGGAATATCAGTCCAGCCTTCCAGGTAATAAAAGGCGGATTTAACGGATTTACTGACCAGAGCCGTCCGATGGTTCCAATCAAGTCAGAAACTGAAGGAAGCACGCTAATCAACCCCCCATCTTCCATCCTGCTGAATTTATATGCAGTCATATAGATCGGAGAACAGGTTTATGTTCTGAGAAAATCTGCTGTATAAAGACAGAAGGGCTTTCCAAATAAATCTTGACTCCTGTTAAACCTAGAGGTGGTTCCCGTGTGGAGGAGCAGACCTCTAATTCCATGTTCGGCTCTTATGGAGCCATAAATCAGCTCCAACTCAATCCATCACGGCTGAAGGCAGCGGCGCTCTTTCCAGTCTGAAAGTAGTTCAGTGGGTTATGTAGGTCAACGCAAATCTGAAAGTTGTTTTATCACCTCAATCCGGAGACGGAGAGACCACAAGGCCAGCAGTGCATTCACACTGATAACTGCTGCAGAACCAAAGAACAAAAACAGGCTTTTAAAGTTCAAGAAAGGTCCAAAGTGGCCTTTGAGGAGATTTTAGTTCCCCATGGTGCCCTGAATTTGATGCAGCATGAATACAAAGAAGTTTTAGGCAATCAGGATTCCTTAATTAGCCCAAGCCACAATGCAATTAACAGTCTCTGGAGTTTGAAGTTGTTTGAAATCGTTGCTGTTCAGCGTCTCAGCGAGCGTGATCAGTAACACCTGCGTTCAGCTTCACGGTCACCTCAAAGTGTAAAGAGCCACATGGATGCACTAAAGGTGCAAAGATAAGATTTGCTGGAAAAGCGGCCCAGCTGATGGATTCCTGGTCGCGTATGAGGCGTTCGGGGCCGGCTGCGTGCATCGCTCCACTCTGCTGCTTCGGTTTCTGTTTGTTTTCCACCGTCAGTCGTGTGACTCGCGCTGGCTCCATAACTCCGTCTGGAGTTTATTTTCCATATTCTAAAACATTTTGGCCCCAGCTGCAGTACAGTAGACGCTCAAACGGTTCTGATTGTCTGTCAAATAACATTTACTTTGTTAGGATTCTGAAGTCTTGTGGTCTAATTTCAGCTGCGGAAAACGCCAATAGATGGATCTTTTTTTTCTCAAACTGTTGTTTTTAAGATGTTTTGATCATATTTTTAGTACGCTGGTTTGTAAAAATATCTTCTGATTTGGTCGGACTCGTGATTTAAGGCTTCTTTATTATGTTTGAACTGCTACAATTCCAAAAATCCGACTCCGGTGCCTGTTTGTTTTTTCCCGTCGTGTTTGTCTGGAGCCATTTTTTCCCTCTGGGCCTCGTCTGTCGGCAGCCACAGAATCTGTGGTGTTTGCTAGAAGCAGTAAAGAAGCCCTTACGTCTTATAAAAACCTGCGTATACTTTTCTAGGTCTCGCACACGTTGATGTCGCCCCCAGCCTCAAATTCCAGTGAGCTCTGGAAAAATGGAAAGTTTCTCCCGGTTGGCGTCTTTGTGTTTTGAGAGACGCGCGTAAAGGTCATAATGACACCTGTGCAGAATCATTCAGTGAAGGCTGCTGAAGATGGATGGCCCATCGGGGCATGACGGTCAGCTGCCCAGGAGGACCGGCTCATCCAAAAGCCACATTAGAAGCTGCTCTTTCTCTTCTGCTGCTGCTGCTCAGCTGGTGCTGTGATTTGGAAAGTGTTTGCAGATGTCGCCTGTGCGGGCCAGCGCCACCATGTCAGCTCCCCCACTTGGAACGTCTCAGGTTTGGAAAGCAGAGCGGAGAAGAGGATGGCTCATTTTCCATGCCAGCTTACATGAAGCAAAGCTCTGTGAGGCCCCGCAGGGAGAGAACGCCGCCTCAGATAGTCTATAGCAAAATAATCCTCCTCTCCAACTTCCAGTGAGAGACATAAATAAGAAGCTCTTCCAGAATTGAAGGAAATCCCCCAGAATACCAGATAGATTTTACTCTGAGGCTAATTTTACAACTCTGCTCGGTTGGATTAGCTCAAAGTTCAAATTGAACGTAATAAAAAAAAAGGCTGGAGTAAGAATTAGCTTTTCACGTTTGTGCGAGCTGATGAAATGAAAATAAAATGAAATTAATGACGACCTTTAAGAAAGCATCAAACTGATGGATGAGCTGGAAAATGGGCAGCAGCTTTGGTGAGACCACCTCTTTAAAAAAGCTGAGTGTGCTGAAATTATTGAATTGATGGTAAAGATTTGACGTTTTGAACCTGAAGCAAATCCAGCATCCAAAAAAGAATCACGAAGGCTGAAAAATAGTTCGCAGGAGCAGCTTTGGACCATGTTGAAACCTGTTAAGCTCTGTCTCTTCAAGGCCCACTTCCCTCTGATTGACCAGTTTATGGAAGCCTGCCGAGGGGCAGCACCCAAACCAGTAGAAGCAAAGTATTCAGGTCGGGGCGGTCTGAACTCAGAGATCTTGGCCACCACGTGGTGTAGGTGATGCAGGCTGGCCAAAAAGGTCCAACATCACCAAAAAACTTCATTAACTTTATGACTTTGCTGTATGTGACAAACAAACTGCATGATCAAAGAAATACTGAGCTGCTCTTATTAAACGTAGCAGGCTGTGAAACAGGTCAACTGTGAGCAGAATTCATTATTGCAGTAAATGTTACTATAAGAGGAAGTGAGAGGCGGGAGACGCATGTGAGGGCACGTACGAGGACAGCGGTGCGGTTCTTTAAATATTTCTACCAATCAGAACAAAATGAAATAAACTAAATTGTCTTGACTGACAGAAGAGTTAAAACATTTTAAAAAAAATCTAATAGCTACAGTAAAATTTTAACTTTGACTGACAAAAAAAGCCCAAAAAGCAGACAGGAGGTCACCTGACATTTATTGTGGAACTGAGACGTGTGTTGTTGTGGCCTGGATGTTGTGCAGCCACCTGTTTACAACCATTAGTAACCAAGGTAGCTGTCAGTCAAATGTTGCTTCATTGCTGTAATCTGATTGGCTGGTCTTGCTTCAGCTGCCTGAACCTGCTGTGCTTGGAAACGGTGCCCACATCAGCCCACGACTGATGACCCCGGAGACAGCGTCGCTGTTTCTAACTTCATTCCTCTGACTGTGGCTTTGTGATCGAAAGCATTTCAACTCATTTAAGATTTAAATATATATAATATATATATATATATATATAAAGCTGTAAGTCTGTCCTGTCCTACCTTACCCCATCCTCACATGCTTCCTTTGACTCCTCAGTCTTTATCCGAACACTCCAGCTGTGAGCTGCTGCAATGATTCACCGTCCTTACAATAAGTTTCCTCACAAATGTTTTCCGTAACCACAGATAGAGTTGTAAAAGAGAAAGAAGAAGTTGTTCCCTGCTTGCAGCAGATGTTATCGCGTTATTGTTGTTATTGAGAGCAGACGTGAATGTTCAGTGTGTGGCAGCGATCTCTGTTTTGGTGAAAACATCACGTTCGGGGCTTTCACCAGGTTTTCCTGAAAGGCCTCCAGCTGCAGACGGCACATTTTCTGTGTTCCTGCTGTCAAAGCCGTGAAGCAAGCTGCTTCAGTCCGGTCGCCTCCATCAGCACAAACAGCTGCAGTGGAACAAGTCAGTGCCGTCGGACGATAATCTGACGCTCCGGGCTCCAGAGCGAGAGACCAAAGAGAAGAGACTCCGAGGTGGGCAGAGATATCACACACAGCCTTTAACCTTTATTTAAACAGGAAAACAGGACCCTCTGTACACTGTTACTGAACTCTCTTTGTTCTTCTTAAACTATTTGGCTCAACAAATGTGCGACCCACACCACCGACTGTGTAAAACACATGGACGCAGCCACCATCAGGCCTGAAGCTGAGGGTGACAGTGAGGGTGGATCTGAACTGTGGCCCGGGTTAACCCCCCCCCCCCTTCTTCCTGTCTGACTCCAATCAGACCATAATTTCCAAAACATGTTTTATTAAACTAGACTTGAAGCTGTGACAGGAAGCATAAAGTCATCAGGAGTGTTTGCTGAGCTCAGAGATCAGCTGAGCAGCAGGTGTGAGCAGATACTCTGACGCTGCTGAGGCTGCGCTAAAGGCTAAAGGGCTGGAACAGGCTAGCAGCTTATTTAGGTCTCAGTCTCACAGGCCAAGAAGATGGTTGGTGACCCATGGCAACCACTGGTTGCTAGGGAAAACTCCCCAGCTGCTTGGTGGGTGGTTGCTGGACATTGGTTGCTGAATCAGGTGAAACTGGCTGCAAAGAGGTGCACGGTGCTGCAACAAAAATCCTTCCTTCCTTGCACATTGCTGTGGTTGCTGGTAGTTTGCATTGAAGATGCTGATTTGTCTCCAAACATCAGCCAGATCATTTCCAGGAACTGTGACGAGCGCAGCACAAACTGTAAGCCGGGACCTTCAACGTAGAAGCTGAACCTTTTGAAACATGTTGGTTTGGAGGTCCCAACTTTTACTTTGGAGGGGAACATTCTCTGTTTCCAGTTTGCCTCACATTTGTTCACTCGGTGGTTACTGAGTGTTTAATCTTTAAAACAGTAAAAAGTTCATGGTGGCAGGAACTAAGAATTTGAGTCTGTTTGTTCTGCAGTGATGCAAAGAATAAAGGCAGCAGCTGGCTCTGAAAACACGGGCTGAGCACCATCAGCCCAAATCCTCTAACTCTGTAGAGGAGGGCGACATCACTGAGCTTAAAGCTGCCAGTTTGCTGCACAGCTTCACATTATACTCCAACCTCTTTCTGTTCTTGGGCTCAGAGACCCAAACCAACGAGTTAAAGCGTCTGCATACTTAATTATATATCTGCCATCATAGAGGCTCAAAGAGAGGACGCACTGCTGAGGGGGACCAGAGGAAGAGGTCTGTCTGGGAACCAATCAGAAATCAGAGCAGAATCAAGGTTAAGGGGCTCAGTGCCATTAAAAGCAGATTAAAGTCTATAAATAATAAACAGGAAACACTGTGTACACCATCCAGATGTTCCAGAACCACGTGGACCCTTACCTGTTCTACAGGTGAATTGGAGGGGGTCTAAACTTTTCATTTCTCTCAAGTTTCTCACGTTTTCATAAAAAGTCAAAGCAGCAGAGATCGTGTAACAGCTGTGGTGCTTTAACTTTGGGCAGCGCTACAACAATAAAGAGGAACTCTATGAAACCTCACACGTGTTCTCACATCCATCATTTACCTGAAAATACTTTCCCTCCTTATAAAATGAATATTTTACAGTGTATCCATAAGCTGTAAAATATTCCACTTCTTTAAATAAGTTCAGTGTGACCAGCTGGTTTGAATATTTACAGCCTGCATCACTCAGTGTTTGATCCACTCTGATGTTGGCGCGCAGGTAAGCTGACACGTGACCCGCGCTGTCGCCTCTGTTAAAGCTGCCTCAGACGATCCAGACATCACCTGTGCAGGAGCAGCAGCCCGAAGTGACGTCAAACGGTTATTTCATCCCTGCTTTTTCCAGCTCATCCACTCACCCTGAGGCCCGTTACAGGAACCCGACCTGCAAGAAGAAAGCTGATTTTTTTTAAGAAAACAAAGAGTGTGTGTGTGTGTGTGTGGGGGGGGGGGGTCACTTCACCGTTTCAAGGTCTTTCTTTTGGTTTTTGGAGAAGCTGTCACAGGCGGTTCAGAGGGGGGGGGGGGGTCAGAGGGGCTTGTTCTCTCTGAGTTTCCCATTAAAGCCCCACACGGCCCGGTCCCGGTACTGCCCGGGCGAGCAGGGCTCTGTGGAGCTCTGTCTCACCTCCTGGAAATGATGCATTATCGCGCTGTTAGAGGTTCAAGCGCTCAACCAAGAAAAGAGTTTCCATCATTTACTGTGAGCTCACTGCTATCAGTTCACCTGAAGCTTTACAGGCTTTGGCATCCTGACAGGAGCCAGGAAGGAGTGAAACTGAACTGTGAGGAGTGCATTGTGGGAGATGTAGGAACTCCCGGGTTTATTCGGGCCCGAGCTGCTCACCGGTGCGCGGCAGAAGAGCGACACGAAGCATCTGTGAGAGTCATAAAGCAGCAGCGCTCTGGTTTCACTGCGCCGCCGACGCCAACCTAAACAAGTCTGCGGCTTCATAAGCCTTAAATGAAAGAAAGCGGCCGCAGCCGCTGATCCTTCATGAGCTGATTTAACTGTCAGCAGAGCGACCCGCTTTTCCCGCGGCTTCGTCTCTCCTGTTTCACTGGAAGAGCTGCGAGTGTGTCTGGACTCTGATTCAGATGAGTTCATGGAGGCTTGAAGAGGTTCAGCTCACAATAACCAGTCATGTGTTCTCTGACCTCACCGAGAAGATACAGCTGAACTTATCCTGCTCACTTCCTTGTCCATGGTTTTATTCTATCCTGGAGCAGCTTTGCATGATTCACAGTTCAAAATTATCCTATCCTGGGCCTTGGTTTAGCTCCTCCCCCTTAGTCAGCTTCTGGAAGCCTGCAGAGGGGCATGAAAGAGAGGAAGGAAAGGAGTAGGGTAGGAAAAGAACTGAAAAAAGGGAAAGGAAATGAGGAAATGAAAGAAGAAAATGAACAGGAGTAATTAGGAAAGGAAAGTATTTTTTTTAATGAGGGAAGAAAGCATAAAGAGGAAAAGGAAAGACAGAAAAGGAAAGAATGGGAAAAGAAAGGAAAAAAGGAAAGAAAAAATATAAGAAAATTAGGAAATAAAATGAAAAGGAAAAGAGGAAAAGACAGGGAAGAAAGTGAAGAAAGGATAGAAAAGGTAGAAAAAGATGGGAGGAAACGGGGAAGGAAAAGTTAAGGCCACACAGAAGACAGAAAGGATGGAAAGAAGGAATAATGAAGGCAAAAACAGCAAAAGAGATGAAGAAGTAATTAAAGAGTAAAGGAGAGATGAAGAAAAGAAGGAGCAAAGGAGAGATGAAGGAAGGAGATAAGGAAGTAAGGACAGATAAGGAGACAGCAAAGGAGGAAAAGGAAGCAAAAGAAAAGAGGACAGAGCAGCAGAGAAGGATCAGTGATCAGTTCATCCATCGATTTAATCAGTTATTGGGAGCTCTGTCTGCAGGAACAGGTAAACATTCCCATCATGCATCTGTCTGCAGCCTCTGATGTCATCGTGCCGTTATTGCTCCCAGGTGAAGCAGCTGCTTCTCATCAGTGCAGGTAAGGTTATGTAACAGAGTTTCCTGGACGCTCGGGTCATCGTGGCCTCACAGAGGACCACGTCACCCGATGCTTTTATTTTGTCTTTGAGCTCCGCTCTGGCTCCACGGTTTTCAAAATAAAAGCATGGAGATGAGGCTGCAGCTCTTGTCAGAGGTTCAGAGTGAGGGGCAGACCTTGGACTCGACTTCACTGAGAACAGAGACACGGTGTAACCTTTAAACTCGAGTTTAATGACACAAAGATGAATAAAACTCTCCGTCACACTTTCAGTGAAACTGTAAACACTGAGTTTGTTCACATGGAACTAAAGTTTCTAATCTCAGCTGTTTGTTTCCCATTTTCCAGCTTATTAAAGGGCGGAGCTAAAAGTGATGGGGCGGAGCAGAGAGCTCACATGGTGTCTGTTTGGAGGCCGAATGTTCAAACACACAAGCAAACACTCGGCAGCAGCCAAACATCCGATTTAAGCGCTGCCATCATGACTGTCCTCAGATGATTGATGAGCTCGAGCACAGCGTGTGTTATAGATTACCTTTGATTTGTTTAACTTCTCATTTTCTTCAAATTAGATATCAAACTCCAGCTGTGGCCTGATCTACGCCTGCAGGTGTCTTCCTTTGCAGAATGAATACAACATGCCTCCTCCAGAGGAGCTTTCCACTAAATGTTTTGAGTCTTCACAGCAGAAGATTCAGCTGAACTCCGTCTGACCATCCTCATCCACAGCCCCGCACTCACCTGTTGGTCCATTGGCTCTACAGTGAGCTCCACCTATGCACCTTTAGATCCTGATAACAGAGGGCTCGAACGTGGATCTCGGACTCCGGCTCAGGAGGCCAGCACTGAGACTCGTTTCCTTCAGGCTGTGCTCAGTGAAGGTGTCCTGCTGGGTGAAGCAATGAGCATGATTGTGTGCTGATCCCACACAGACCATCATGTAAATGTTGTAGCTGATTACTGTCACCAGGGGTCAGCATCATAAACGTGTGGATGGATGTGTGACTCTGTTTGTGTCTTTAAAGCTCAGCTCCTGCAGAACAAGCTGGTTCCTATGTGAATGGACCTGAAGACCTACACAACACACACAAACTCACGACTATAAATCCAGCTGAGTATCAAAGCGGAGTCCTGCTGCAGCGTCCTGAGGCGTCTGAGGAAACCATCTGAGCTGCGCTGCCTGCCTTTGTATGTATTCAAAACATTTCTGGCACGACTGCCGCTCATCACGACTTTGTTCTCGTTTCCAAAACCAGAATTCAGCTCGAAGGGTCACTGTTCTGATACAGCGGGACCTCCAGGAAGCAATCTAAACACAGCAGGAGCTCTGGGAGTTACGTATCCCCGCACAGGATGACTACTCAATGCAAATGTCAGCCAGCTGAATCTTTGTTTGATTGCTGTAGCTGAAGAACTTTCTGATTGCACCTTCTGAAGGTTCTGAGACATTTTTATGAGTCCACAGCTGTGGACAGCTTGTTCGGCTCATAGTTTGTTCCAAAGTTAATTAGACAGACATCCAAGTCTTTGCTGGAGATAGTTTTTCATCATTTATTTCTCTTTTTTTCATCAATGTGTTGGGAGGCTCTTGGAACTTCAGTTCTGAGAAAAAGAACCCCTCTGAGGTCAAAGCCATCATCAGTGACAACCCCTAACAATAACCCTAACCCTAACCCTAACCTTAACCCTCGGCAGTCAGAATATGTTATTATGGTTTTTATTAAATTTTCCCCACAGTCTGGATGATCGGGAACAAAGGATCATTCTGACTGACAGTGAGTCTCTGTTTGCATTTCCCCCCAAACGAGCCTGTTTGGCCTTTCTCCTGATTATAGGTTCAGGATGATTACCTCTGATGGCTTAGACCTTGGAGGGTTAAAGATCATGAAAGCTTCTGCTTTCTCCCCAAGAAGTGACATATATCTTTGCTCCATCCAATAAACACCTCTTTGCTGTCTGGCTCAAACTTGGTTTTTGGAGAGAATCCTTTCACTGACAGCTCACTTTTTAAAGAAGAAGAGTGCAGTTTGTTTCCTGCTCTGATTTCTCCGTTTCAGGTCCAAACAGTCGTTACTTTTCATCCCGTGACAGCATCTACTCTCTCCTGTTCTGCTAACTTTTTTCCAGGTTTCAGGTTTTTCTCTTCTTGTCCTCCTCGCTTGAGTCTGAAAGTCTGTTTGACCCTAAATGAGCCCAAAACAAGCCGGCAGCAATGTGTGACTGAGCTCAGAGGAAGAAGTGATGAACATTATTAAGTCTGTCAAACACGAGTGCTCAGAAAATCAAAAACATGAAGGCGGGAGACGGGACGCCGTCCAAAACGTGCAGCAAATTTTCTTCTCAAATCAAAAGCAAAGTCTGGAAAAACTAAAAATAGAAAGCTGGAGGAGAAACCAGAGCTTTTCACACGTTTGAGTTTCCAAAGTATCGACTGTGGAAACATCATCGCTATGGAAATAAACATGTTCACCGAGGACAAACTGCTCCGGGGTCTGGACCCTGTGATGTTCAAGAGTCCAGCAGACATCAGTCACTGCTGACAGCTGTGAAGGCTCAAAGTTCAAAATTTCCTGCTAAAACAGCACCACACCCTCAGCATTACACAACAACCCCCCCAGAGTCCTCACACATTCCTCCTGTCAGCAGCTGATGGAAAAATATTTCCTCTTTTGTTCCGTTACCTGTTTGTCATCAGCGACTCCGTTTATTCTGCGAGACGATGAAGAAAGAGATCAATCAGCACCCTCACCACCGCGTCAGGGCTCGAGCTTTTCCTCAAAAACATGACTGTCAGACACTCTTCGTGTGCTGTACTCTGTTTGTTTGTTTGTTTTAGACGTGCCACTTTTTAAGGACACACTGCACATGCAGATCTATGGTGTGCCATAGTGTTTGTGGCTAACAGCTCTTTGGGAATCACCTCATCAGTGCAAAAAAAACTGTTTATGATGTTCCAACTGTGGTTTCACAGACTCAAAGAAATTAACTAAATATTACAAATAACTTAAGGCCAACTTAAAAAGGGCAAAATATTTTAAAAAATTGTAAAAGTATAATATTAGTAGTAGTACTAGTAGTAGTGGTATTTGCAAGGAAAAAAATTAAGGTAAATGTGTATTAAATTAAATATTTTAAGTTTTTTTTCCCAGAACAGAAAAACGTCTCATAGAAAAAGCAGCACATTTAAAATCAGGAGAAAGAACCAGATGATGAAGACTGTGAAGCTGAAATCTTCGTAGCTTTTGTTCACCTTCACCTCTGCTGTCGTCGGGCTGCCGTGACGATGAGTTTGACATTTGTGTATTTGCTGACCTCGGTCACATTCCTCCACCTGACAGCAGATTATCATCAGAAGCTTCCCGTGAATGAAAACAACTGAAAACATTCAGATTTTATCAGTTTGTCCGTCACTGCCAACTCTTGTGTTTCTCTGGATTTAGGAAGTATAACAGATTTAATCTCCAGTTTAAATTTAGAAAGCATCAGTGGCATGTTTCATATTTTATTCTCATTAGGAAAAAAAAGGAACCTGTGAGATGAATGATTCTGTAAAAAACAAAAAGATTTTATTTTAGAAAAATGTGACTGTGCCAGCTCACAGCTACACATCGTGTCCGAGTATTTTTTTTTCTCTTCACACGATCATTGGGTGAAATAAATAAAGTGGTGTATTGGAACAGGAACAGAAAAAAGAAACTTTCAAAGATGGATGTAATATTGGGAGAGAAAGAAAAAAAACTGCCAGATTTATGGGGAAAAAACACAAACTTGGAGTAGGCTGAACTTTCCTCATCAAGAATTTACATTTCAAACATTCTGTTTTGGTCAGAATGTCGCCCTCCTCCACTGGCTGTACACACCACATAGAAAACACAATACAAAACACAGTGACGTAACACAGAGCCCGGGACCCGCATGCAGGACAACAGGTAAATATCCATGAACTTTTTTAAGGTAGAATTTTGGGGATGAGAAGCTGGTTACATTTCTGAGTGATGTGAGGGCTCTACGGTGACAAACACACACCAAACCTACACATACGACTGGATGGACTATCAGCTACGCTTAGCACAAATCATCCAACTCAAAGCAAGAAACAGAAAATTCCTGTAATTAAAAACAGAACGACAGATTTTAACGGGCCGCGCTGAGGATGAGATTGTTTTTTGGGGTACTCCACCACACCGTCACATATCAGAACCTGTCTCTGTCTCAGCGCCTGGTTCATTAAACAGGAATCCCCCAAATCTATACGTCATTACTTTCATGCAAGTTAACATCAAACATTAACAGCAAATCACTGAAACTGGTCCAAAGAAGTGTTCATAGCATCGTAATACCTCCTCAGCTTTTTGGGGGATTAACTTGTTACCCTGACAGAACAGTAATAATTACTTGAACCGACAGGACAAGACAGTAAGATTTAAATATGATACTGCTGTTCATTGCAATCATAATAACATCTTGGTAAAAGACACATTGTCTTCTACCAAGTTTCATCTGGATGGATGAAACTTGAAGTAACAGATTTCTGTTTGGTTTTATCAGTTTCTCACGTCGCTGTGGAGGAACCTACTCTTCTTCATGGCGTCACTTCAGTTCATTGAGGTTTGTGGGCGTTCATTTATGCACGGCTCTCTGAAGGTCCCAGCACAGGTTCAATCAGGTTGATGTCAGCACTCTGCAGCACCTTGATTCTTTCTTTCTCAGCCATTCTGCTGTAGATTTGCTGCTGTGCTTGGGCTCAGTCAGACAGTTAGCCTCACATTGGGCTCTGGACTAGTTTGGTGTACAGAGGAGGTCATGGCTGATTCAGTGGCTGCATGGTGCCCAGGCCCTGTGGCTGCAGAACAAGCCCAAATCATCGCCCCTCCACCACCGTGCTGACAGTTGGTATGAGGAGTTTGGTTTTCTCCAAATGTGGTGCTGAGACCTCCACTTTGGTCTCATTAGTCCGAGGACATTGTTGCACAAATGCTGCCATCTTCTTTTTAGAGAGAAGAGGCTTTCTCCTGGAAACCCTTCCACACAAGCTGTACTTGCTCAGTATTTTTCTAATTGTACAAGTATTTGCAGTTTCTCTGTGTACTGCATGGTCTGATCTTTGGGTAGATTTGCTGAGATGCCCACTCCTTAGAAGGTTGTGGAATTGTGCTAACGCACACTTAAATGCTCAAGATCCGCAAACTGCCCAAACCTCTGCTTTGTAGAGGTGCCCACACTCACTGATGAGCTATTAATCAAGTGCATTTGATTATTTGATTAGCAGCACCACACTGCTCATTACCCTCCTGATGCTGTAGCAGAAGCAGTGAGAGTACTCAACTGGAACCAGACGGGTTTGAAAGAATAACTTGTTATAAGAACTTATTGGAAGAAGATAATAAGTTCTCAGAACAAGAGAATAACTCGCTGAAATTACTTTTTGGAACATCACAAAGATACACCACACAGTGACAGACTATGTATGCTCTATGCAGCTTTTCAGCACTGACTAGCAAATGTAAACATTCTCATTTGTAAAGTGTCTGATGAGTGAACATGAAGCAGATTCGAGCATGTTTTTATGGGGATGCATATTTAAATCAAGGGCTCTGAGATTCTACGCATCATATCCCAGAAGAAGCTACCAGAGCGGCAAAGGCACTGATGGGGAGGAGTGCTGCAGGTCACGCTGTCCTGAAACCACGTCAGGAAAAACAGAATTCAAAAACAAAAGACAGATATTAAAAATAATGTTTTGGTGCAAATATTAAAAACCAAAAAAACTTCAGTTTCTCTGTGAATACAACAGCAGTGACGAGCAGGTCGGGACACAATCAGAAACCCTCGAATTTAAGCTAAAGTGAAAGTGTAAGACAGAAGAATGCAGCTGTGAAAATGTTGAGACATTAAAAAGCAGTGACTGAAGTCTTTGTCCGGAACAAATAAGCAACACAATATTTACAGGAAAAGTTTCAAGGTAAGCGAAGAGGCGACAGTCAAGGATCCAAAGTTCACTTCAGGGTCCCCCGAGAGGAAAACAGCGTTCTTAGAAAATAAACTCCCAAATGTTTGAGCATCTAGTCTTCACCTCCACCGGAGAGCATGGGAAGCAGCAAGGCGACAAGCTAGTCCTCCCTTCTTCAACACACGGACGAAGGCAGGTTTCTGCAGAGAAATTGAGATGTTAATGGAGTCAACGTAAAGTTTGAGGTCATTAGATATGAAACTAATGCAAATGTTGTCAGAGTGCAGGAATGTCATCAAGTCTGACACAATTTCTATTATTTTCAGTCAGTGAACAAAAGAACACTCTGATGAGCTCAGCAGCATAAAGACCTGGACTTCCACAGAAGACAACAGTGGGCGATGAGTCTAAGAGCCTCTCCCTGGTACAGGAAAACCCCTCTACAACATCCACACAAGTGCCAAACACTCTTCAGGAATATATCAAGATCAAAAAATCACTTAATACAAAAAGAAGACTGCCATCCATTCTCTTCCGCTTATCTTTCGTGGGAGGCTGGAGCCTATCCCACAGATGGCTCGGAACAATTCATGATCTGAAGAGTAAAACATTAGCTGGAAAACACAGTGGACGCAGTATAATGTATGGACATGGATGGTTTCCAGCGAAGCTTCACAGTGCACATGGACAATGACCAAAAACATCCTGTGGATGCAGCTCAGGAAATTCTGAAGGGGAACAAGTGGAAAATTCAACAATCGGATCTGAACCCAATGGAGCTGCATTTCCCTGCTGAGGACGAAAGCAAACAGGAGGGAACTTGTTTATTGAATTTTTGGAGTCACATTTCAGCCAGTTATTTTCTGCAAAGGGTTCTCCAGAAAGGGTTAAAAAACCAATACTTTATCATTATTTTTATTCATCATACAATAACTTTGATGGGAGAAACAAGAAATGTAGAACTAACGTGTTCATGCAACAATGCGACCTGTGCAGATGAAAACAATTTAGTGAAGATTTTCCTACAGGCCAAAGATTTTTCAGACTTTCCAAAACCAACCATTTGACTTGATTCCACTTTTGCTTTCAGACATGTTCACAGTTTGCTTGTTTTGTTACGAATTACTGAACAAATTGGAAATGGGGGCAGCCGCCCAGGCTCGGAAATCAAAACCAAGCCCTACAAAGTCCTTTATAAAACAAAGCCAAAGCATTTGTGTGTGACAAGAGGAGGAACAGTTGGACAATGCTCCTGGCTAGATCTAGCTATAGTGTCAAGCCAAGATTGCCCAAAGATCAGGATAACAGGAAGGAATCACGGGTGGTGTAGAGTCGTACGTGGTCTTAGAAGTCCAAAAATCATATTCGATCTCCAGCAAAATGCAAACACTGAGGCGTAACTATCAAAAAGCATAGTGTAACTGTGAGCACGCTCTTCCTCCTCCAGAATAATCTAAATCTGCTCTATATTTCCTTCAGACGATTTTAGATCGTGACGTGCTGTCCTGTAGTTTTGAGCATCATGTCATTTTTTTCCAGTTTACAAAGACATTATGATGCGAAGTAAATAAACACAGGTGGGTTTGTTGGTACCTGGACGTCAGCGGCTGCTGGATGGTTATGTGGTGGAGCTCCCTCTCCTCTCCAAGAATCTGCTCCACCAAACAAGAGAAAATTGGATTAGTTTGCTGGTTTTGGCTGCCGACTGATGAGGTCCAAACAGATAACTTCCAAACCACAAAAAAACCCCAAATTTAGCCGAAACATAAACAGGCGAGCAGAGAGAGGAAGGAGAATTATTGTCTGTATGGTTCTGCACGTCTGAGGTCACAGTGTCGTTTAAAGCCGCTCGCCAGACCTTTCCTGCTATTTTTAAATGTTTCCAATGTTTTCCTTCAACTAAACTCTCATCATGGAGGAGATTAGGCTGAGTTTAAATCAGTTTGTTTGGTCTGAAGCTTCAGAGGATGTTAGTGTAACCGCTGAGGACGTTTCAGTGGGTTTGATTTTTCGGGAGTACAAAACTCATTTTAAATATTTTTCATACACTTCATGATGAGAGTTTAAAATCATCGACTTAACCACAAAAACCTGAAGAGTAAACTTATTACGTAATGGCATGGTGTATTTTTCATTCTCATGTTTATGTATAATTGTTTTTTAACTTAAGTTATATTGAAACCTTCAGGGTGAAATCCCACTGTAGTTATGGAGATTATCTTTATGGCTTTTATTTTAATTGGATGTTCACACCTGCAGCAGGTTTCACTCTACAAACATCGATTAAAAAGCTTACATTTGTGTCTGTCGTACAAATTCTGCGAAGTGTTGATCCCTTGCACACAACTCAATTATCCTCAGGCGCTCTTGGATCTCCTGCAGAAAGGGCAGAAGTCGACACAGAGAAAACATGTTTGTGTGAGAGTCGGTCTGAAGAGGAGGGGGAGAAGGAGGAGGTGTTCCTGCAGGTAAAAATACCCGTCTACATAGTACAGACCTCCTGCTGAGACTGAAAACCTCTGAGCCAGAAAAATGTCACAACAGTCGCTCAGCTCTGTCTGAGGTGTCAAACTCATTTTACTTAACACAAAGAACTGAGTGGGAGGTGAAAGTCGCTTCCTCTGCCAGCTGCCCTCTGATCCAGAACTATATAAATCAAACCCCTGAACTAGATCCTACTGAACGCTTTCCTTTTCTAAATGCTGGTGGTTAAAGACACCAATAAAATCAGCTCCATTACTGTTGTTTATGCAACATGCTCAGCAGTTACCAAATCTATGCTACATAATACATTTTTAAAAATCCAAAAACAAGACAGCAATTCATATTTTTCCACTAAATGTCCAACAGTCAGCTGGTTTATTTAGGCTACCAGTTTTTTTTTACTATATGAGGGCATGTTTACGGTGCTCCACAATGCTCGGTTTTGGGCCCAAAGCAGCAAATTCCACCTGTTTGCGGATGACACTCAGCTTTACACAGCTGAAGTTTGTCCTCTTTCCTCCTCTTACCTCTTTAGTGAGCGTGGTGTTTTGAAAGATGTTTTGTATCTCTTCACTGCTGAGGTCTTTGGAATTGCCTACGCTGGCAGAGCTGCTGTAGTGAGGGAGGCTGGGGTCACAGCAATGGTAGTACTGGGGCACGTTGTCATTATAGCGGCGGTAGTACTGGGCAGTGACAGGGTCGTTCTCAAACATCGGGTTGAACTTGGTGGCACGTTCCAGTGTCGGCATACTGTCACCTCGACTGGAAGATGATGAAAGTTAAAAAGTTTACCTTTTTTAAATGTATTTTTCTGATTAATTTGCTCTTAAAACTTCAGTGACATTGTTGTACCGGAGGGGGTCCTCTGTGTCCTCCCCATCGTACTGCTCTCGTAGCGTTCTAGCCAGGAAGAAGATAATCCCAGCTGCCACCATGAGGAAACCAACTACCGAGGCAATGGCGATTCCCACCACCAGTGGCTCAGAAACATACTCTTCACAGTGCTCGCCACGATACCACCAATTTTCTCCAACACGACACCTGCAGCAAAGGTTACAAATTAAATTCCCAGTAAAAGTACAAATGGTATCCTTCAAAGCTTCATTTTAGGTCCCCTTTTATTTAATATTCAGAACTGGTTAGTACTCATCTGCACAGAGGTCAATATTCACATGTATGCAAATTATATAAGTTTATTTATGCATGTTTTAATTTTCATTCAGCTGAACATCTAAATGCTTCAGAGGTATCCCCTAAGCAAACTCAAACTATCTTAACAGATTTTGAGGTATTCTATAACTCAAGCTTGTAAATCTCAAAACATCTTTCTACAACAGAAAAAATTTTGTGGTTACTCTTCTATAGCAACATTTAAATTCCCTCCTACCTGCAGATGGCACCTTTGCCAGGTATGATGTCACATTTTCCATCATTGAGACAAAAGTCATGTTGAACCTCACAGATGCTCTGACACGGCAGGCCGTCCACGCTCAGATAGCCGGCACTGCACACGCACTCGGCCTCGCCCGACCACTGATTTACTACACACCTGGAAAACTTGTTACACGCCTGGAACTTACAGGGATCGGCCCGGTCACCTGAAGAGGAAACAGCGCAAAATGAAAAGAGCAAAAAGAAAACACAGTAACATATAAAACTTTAAGACAGAGAAGTGCATGCCATCACATATTAACACAGACCAGGGTGAAAAGAACTCTGGTAAGTCCAAGCTTCAATAGGCTGCAATTGCTTTGTCAGCACTCCAAAGACAAAAAATCATTGGGAAGTCTTCATTCAGAGAAAAACTGCTCCAAGGATGAATACCTTTAGTTTATGTGTAATGTCTAACTGGGAAAACTGGGGCCAGCATGTCCTCAGCATACATAAGATAAACCTGGAAAGTTTTGGGTGCTTTTCTTGGACTTTTTCAAGACTTTTTCCAACATAACAATCAAAACCAATCAGTGAATTTTAATATTTTCTATATGAGACACCAAAGTCTTTGATATGACACAACGGATAAGTCCAGCTCCAGCACTGCAGTCTCTGTATGACCCAGTATGGTTGACATGTGCTTGTGCAATGGAAAACCTGCCTCCATAGTACAGTGAAGATGAGAGGAGTAAACTGATTATATGTCCACAGTGAGTCCTGATGCAGTGACTCACTGCTGTAGATTAGGGTGATCAGGCAGTGAGGAGCTCCTCTGATTGGCTCAGACAGATTACAGAGCTGCAGCTCAGCAGCAGAGGTGGAGGAAAGATGGAGAAATTTCTTTGAAAACAGCAAATAAAACCTTCATCTTTGCAGCAAATTCCTGAAATCTGCTGTTGTGAGAACATGTATCTCACTGGTCTGGCAGGGGGTAGCTGTACAGTTTCAAGCATGCTTACATAAAAAAAAACAAAAAAAAAAAAGCTTTTGGTGGCAGCAGAAGAAAGATAAACACAGTAAATTCCATGTTATCTGAAAGGAGTCTGGTGTTGCTAGCTGAGCCAGTAATTCCACATGAGGTACCTCGGGGTTCCCTTCTTGGTTCCTTATAGTTTAGTTTACATTTAAAATTTTACTAATGATTTTGCTTCGTTAAACTTACATCAAATTCTTAGTTTTGCAAAAGCTGAAATACAACAACTGTTTTCCTCATAGAATGAAGCACATTTTTTATTCTTGTGCAGAAATTTCATAATTCTGGCTTAAGGTCATGGTGCTAATTTTTAAGAAGCATTTCAGGAAAATAGGACAGTTATTTTTAGCAAAATAGCAGACAGATTTAAAGAATTAAAAGTGAACAATAATGCTAAATTGAATTTACAGTTCCCACCCAAACACCTAGACAAGAACACTTCAGTTGCAGCTATAAAAAACAGTCTGGACTCAGGGAGATGGAGGTAACCAGCGGCCATGATGATGTCCCATCAGGGTGAGTCAGTGTGTGCTGCTGCTGCTCACGTTCCTGCCAGACAGATTATCTCAGGTATTAGATCACAGTCCTGACAGCTGAAGCCTGTCAGAGCTGCTGAGACGCTGCACATACAAACTGAGGATTTAACAGTCTGAGGAGCATCCTAGCAAGTGCCCAAGTAAACACTAGTTTTTATTTCTCCACGGCAATAAATACTTCTGAATGCATTATACTTTATTATAAATTAAATATAGTTTTCTTTTCTCCAGTAAGTTATCTGTACATGACTGGAACAAAAGTTCAGTGTTTTCCAGTTATTTTGAAGATATTTGTGATAAAATTGAGAAAACTGGTGTGACAAGTTTCCTTAAATCTTTTCGGTTTCCCCTGAAAATCAACCCTTAGCTGCATAAAGCCATGTGTCATCTGCATAAAAGTTTAATTTAATATTGTACGTTGTGGTTAAGTTACTGCATATAAAAAGAAAATGAATGTGACCCGGTTTGCCCGGGATGAAAATAACGCCTCAGTGAACACACATTGAACAAAACCAGTAGCCTCATCAAAGTGTCAGATGTAACTTCAGTCCTACCTGATTCGACATCCAGCGAGTATTTGTCGATTGCAAGGTTCATGGTCTGGTAGGCAGTGTTGGCAAAGTCCTCCAGGATTAAGTAGACAACACTGGCTACTCCTCTGTGTACCGGTTTGCCAAACCTCATTCTGCTGTTTACTACAATGCTTCCATTTCTGAAGTTCAGGATCTCCAAGTTCTGGAAGTTATTCAGGTTGGACTGCAGATATGGAACCAGCTGTAAGGTAATGACAAAGATGTGTAAAAAGCATGGCATCCGAATCTTGAAGATTCTTACTGACCAAGCCTTGGATCCTCACCAGCTGCAGGAAACGTTGCTCCAGGGCCTTGTACTCAGGGGAGCTCTTGTTGAAGAGGTCCATGGAGAACACCATGTTGGTCACCCTCAAGCTGAAGAAAACTGTCAGCGCTCTCCCAGGTCGGGTTGGTAATGCAATGGCATCCAGGTCAGAGGCCCGAGCTCCACTGGAGAAGCCACTGCTTTCACCTTCAGTCGACACGCCACCATATTGGAAGACATCAAAACTGACAGCAATGCTGGGTACATCAGAGAAATCATGTTCAAAAGGTTGGAGCTCAGTCACAGAACTGCTGTCGTCAACTTTCTGCACAGAGGAAGGTGGCATTTGGAGGACATCACTGTCCACTTTCTCTTGCAAAGTGCCAGTCAATTCTGGTACTGAAGCACCTGGAAAACCTTCCACAGCATCAGATGGAAGACTCTCTGATTTGTTTACAACAACCACTGCTGGTGTTGACTGAGGATCTGAAAACAGAATGCGTACTGGTGCTTCAGTAAGATCTTCATGGTTTGGGTGCTCATAGTGAACCACTGCTAGTTTTGGCTGAGTACTATTTGAAGGAGGTGTGCTTACTGAAACTTCAGGAGGATCTTCATGACTTGGGTGCACATGATGAACCAATGCTGGTTTTGACTGAGGACTATCTGGAGGTGGAGCACTTACTGGCGCTTCAGTAAGATCTTCATGGTGCTCATGATAAACCACTACTGGTTTTGACTGACGACCATCTAAAGATGGAGTGCGTACTGGAGCTTCAGGAAGATCTTCATGGTTCTCATGATGAACCAATGCTGGTTTTGACTGAGGACCATCTAAAGATGGAGTGCGTACTGGAGCTTCAGGAAGATCTTCATGGTGCTCATGATGAACCAATGCTGGTTTTGACTGAGGACCATCTAAAGATGGAATGCTTACTGGAGCTTCAGGAATACCCTCATGGTGCTCATGATGAACCACTGCTGGTTTTGACTGACGACCATCTAAAGACAGAGTGCGTACTGGAGCTTCAGGAAGATCTTCATGGTGCTCATGATGAACCAATGCTGGTTTTGACTGAGGCCCATCTAAATATGGAGTGCGTACTGGAGCTTCAGGAAGATCTTCATGGTGCTCATGATGAACCACTGCTGGTTTTGACTGAGCATCATCTGAAGATAGAGTGGTTGGTGGAGCTTCAGTAAGATCTTCATGGTTTAGGTGCTCATGGTGAATCAGATCTTCATCCTCTGGCACTAAGTCTGACACTCGAGTGAATGGTGAGTCCTTCTCTGGTGAGAGTGCAATGCTGCTGTGGTGGTCTGGACTTACAGATGAAGTTGGGACTGGAATAGTAGTTGTTGTGATGGCAATCATTACCTCATCCACAATCAAGTCCTCGTCCTGTACGTCAGTTGCTGGTGCTGTCATCGTTGTTCCTATATACTGTTCTTCCAAAATTTCAATCTGATCCTTTTCTTCTGTTTCTGGAAGCAGCAGTTCAGGTTTTTCTGTGAGAACGTCAAATTGTGATGGTGCATCAGTGATGGTATCAAAGCTTAATTCACTGTTTGTGACTGCCTCAACTTTTACAGAAATGCGTGGGGTGGAGTGGGTGCTCCTATCAGGGACTTTAGTTGCTTTGGGTGCAACTATAACTTCAACTTTCACCTTCTCAGGTCCACCCTCTGCTGATTTAGATTCAGCAGTAACCATTGGAAGCTCTACTGTTCTTTTAGTAGGTACTTCCACTTCTTTAGTGGTTTCTTGAAGCCTCACTGCCGAATCCGTTGGTCTAGCAAAACCAACTTCCTCCCGAGTCCAAGCTTCAGGTTCAGGTGACTCTGTAACCACTCCCACAAGGGTTTGTGGCTCAGTCAAGGAGTAGTCATCATACATGCCAGATGCTTCTACTGTTTGTATAGAAAGCTCAACAGCCAGAGTTTCTTTGGGTGAAAACACAGGAGCTTGGGTTGTTGTTGAGTATCGGGGATCAGTGCTTATGTGTGGAGTCACCAGGACCTCATCCAGAAAAGGTTCTTCAATGTGTCCTTTTGATAATAGTTCTTCAACAGTTGGAGCTGTTGTTGCCTGTAAAATGGTAGTCTCAGTAAATTCTACTCCAATCTCAACCAGATTAACTTTCTTAGTAGTTAATAATTCAGCAGCAACCTCGCCGAAATCAATGTCCTCCTCTTCAGTCTCCTCCAGATCAGGTGGTGGGAGCACCTCCAGGCTGCCACTTTCTTTGTTATACATCCTGTCAGATTTCACTGAAGTCTGCCAGATCCAGAGATCAGCTTCCTGGCCGTCTCCAGAGGACCCAGAGCCAGAGCTGTCATCCTGCGTAAGGCCAGGGACTAGCTGAGGTTTCACAGGAGGAGGTGGTCTGACTGCAAAGGAACTTCCAGGACTGACAGCATCGTCCCGTTGGGTGGTATCGTCACTGGCAGGGGGAGCGTTACTGAAGAAGAATCCCTCATCTTCAATTTTTCCATCATCTGTAAGAAAGAGAAGCTCGTTAACAGATTTATTGCAGAGATCCTCCTCCTCCTCGGAGCTCTACAAAAAAAATGCAATCCAAACTATTATCACCTTTGTTTACACCTCAGCAAGAAAACCTGCTCTAGGCAGCTTTTAACTGTCCTGAAGGAACTAATAAACCTTTACTGCATGGTAATTACCTGCTTTGTACTTATAGGTCAAATAGACTCATTTTGATTTCATTTGAACATATTTCTTTGGATAATTTTGCAGGAATTTCAAAGTAAGAGATTTGATTTTCATGGATTTCTTGCCTTTATAAATGAATAAAAAATCAAGCAGCAGTGGACCAGTTATCCTGATTTTTCAAAACTAGATGGTACATTAATACTTTTGTAGTTATATTTTAAACAAGTATGCTAATGTTATACTTGCTTTTGAAACTCATAAACTCGTAACTTGTCTGTACAGTAAGCAAGTATTTACTGTCTTGAGTCTCCAGGGTGAAGGTCTTCTCTGGGAATTCAGGGTTCTGTGGAGACACCGTGCTCTCATCGAATAAGAAGACGTCGTTCTCACTTGCACTATCAAGCTGCGGACCTTTCCATTGGCTGAACGGTTCAAACAGGAAGTCCTCCTTCTTGGAGAAAACGTCACTATCATCAGCCTCATGAGTCGGCGCGTCAGGAGGCTTCTCTGCGGCGAGGACATTATCCTTGAAACAGAAATGATTAAAAGAGTGTCATCAACAAAGTTTGCTTAATTTTATCTTATTAGTGTCCAAAAATGTGATCTTTCATACATGTGTGAGAGTTAGCACAATTTTACAAATGTAAAGCTCACTTTAAGTTTTTAACAGTACTACTACTACTGCATACTTGTACTTTAGAAGACAAATTTTTCAGGTGTGGAATACTTTGCTGTAAAGGAAGTGAATATGAGTAGAAGATGTACTGATATTATTAATGTATCTTTCTGTTCGCCTCACCATGTTGTCGTAGGTGTCAGCTGATTGACTCGTTGGTTTCACAGGAGGCAAGTTCTCTGCTGCAGAAAGAAAGAGGATCGGTTAGAGTCGAATATTTTTCAAATGAAATACTATTTGTTATCACTCATCATGAACAGAGTAAGAGTAAAATAGATTTGCACTCAGTTTTGTTTTGAACACTTAAATAGACTCTGTGGTTCACGTAAGGTTGAAAATAATTAATACGCTACATAAAAACAGGCTGTTACTAAACTACTGAATAATATATGGTTTTATTACAGTTGCAAAAAACGTATTATTTATTTCTTAATAATAATAAACTACTTATAGTACTTGAAGTAAAGTGTGGGGTGTGGTACCATTCTCCAGCTGCAGCGGGTCACCCTGCGTTTCCAGGCTGTTGTTGGTCA
Source organism: Cichlasoma orientale (assembly GCA_034780415.1). NCBI lineage: Eukaryota > Metazoa > Chordata > Actinopteri > Cichliformes > Cichlidae > Cichlasoma > Cichlasoma orientale. The sequence goes on along the minus strand of JAVDPK010001745.1, from coordinate 59,415 downwards.
AGAAGTTGTCTTTGTGCAGCGCCTCGGTGATGTAGTTGCGGAAGTCGGTGATGGTGTAGACGACGGTGGGCTGCTCGGCGGTGCCGGGGTAAGTCTTCTCCACCAGGTTGTTCTGCAGAGAAATGAAGTCCAGCGTGTCGTTGGCGATGCCGCTGTCGTCCACCTCCAAAGTGATGGCATAGTGCACAAGGACCACCAAACCCCTGAGAGGCCAGAACAGGACAGGTCAGCATGTTTCACCATACTGCACCGCGAGAACCGGAATCTAATCAGGTCAGTTTGGTTGGAAATTATCAGGAAATTGTCCAGACATCATCGGGAAAGTCGCCCTATGACAGCTGGGATAGGCTCCAGCCTAAAGAAATTATAGCTGCTGTAAAATCATAGCTTTGTAATACATTTTCTTGATGGATGATTATTATTGGAATAGTTGCTCTGTGTAACCAAGACTGCAGGAAGTTTGTGGCTCCAGTGAAGAAACAAAAACTTTCCTAAAATAGTCACCTAACTCTCAAATATAAGTTTTTAATAAAAAGTAGACGTTATCAGGTTAAATTATGTTAAAAAAAAAAAACAAAAACATTTTTTAATGATGTCCGATGACTTTATTTCAGTGGTGTTGGTGAGACTCTTTAAATCACTGTTGGCATGCAAACATTCAATAATCTGACGTGCTCGTATTATATCTGACCGTGATCCTTTGCTATCAGATTGTTTCCAGAACCTGCTGACTTTACAGCCGGATCATCTTCCTCCTGCTGCAGTTCTCAGAGTGCAGGTGGCTTTAAGAGCTCACAAAGACAGCCTGACCTCAGGTGGGGTTTCCTGGACAGAGGAACAGCCCGTCATAAACCTTTAACGGTAACACTGCAGGGTCTACAGGTGGCCTGAAGCCACCCAACGACTTATCCCACTTAAGACGTGATTGACGGTAAGTAAAGACATTAAGTGGCAAGTAGAGCAGAGCGGCAGCAGCGACGTTATTTACTGCAACAAGCAGGTCAAAGGGGTTGTGAAGACACAACGATGTGGAGAGCATGACATTTGGACCCATAATCTACAGGCTGGTTTACCTCCATCTGAGCTCTGAGGATTTCGCTCACTGTGTTGCCTGTATAGGTGGCAGAGCTATAAAACCAGGGGTTAATGGAAGCAATAAAGTTTGTCCAACTTACCGCTCCAGGTCCTTCTGAGGCCTGAAAACACAAGAAAAACACAAGAAAACAGTCAATTAAATTAGTTTAACATGTTTATATTTTCCTCAGCAAAACTAATTTTACCCAAGGGCCTGAAAGCTGCTCTTTCTGAATTGTATCTCAGTCAAACTCTACCTGAATTCTACAATGTAAACTGTCTTGAAGCCGGGCACTCTATGGAAGGCGTCTTCAATCTGTGAGTCAAAGAAAGAAGGAAAACTCAAATTATAAACCAGGCGACATCAGAGAGCCAAATCAAGCTGCTGTGAGGCCGTCTGTACGGACACAGCTTTCAGAACAGAGCATATAATTATGAAAAATTATACGTCTAAAGACGTATTGACCGAAAGAGAAGCTGCAAATGAAGCTGAATGAGAGATTTTATGGTACTGAAAAAGAAAACAAAAACAAAATAATTTATTGCAATGATTCTGGTTTAAGTAGTTACTGTTCATTTACAGCTCCACAAATTTTACTGGACTCCACTAGAGTAGCTTTGCATGAATCATAATAACAACCCTTATGTACCTTTAGGTACAGCCCCTCACTTTATCCTGTCTGAAACAAGCCGTTTTAGCTCCTCCCCCTTTAAGGTAACAGAACCCAAAAGCAGGTGGGTGGGGCTTCTGAATCCGAGATGCCTAAATTAGGGATATCCCCTTTTTATGATGTCATACAACACCAAGAGTAGAAAAAAAGTGTGAAACTGAGGTTTTTAGAAGAGCTTGAAGCTCAGCGTAGCCTCGGTCTGTCCCAGGGTCTGTTCCCAGCAGGACGAGCCTAAAACACCTCATCTAGGAGGCACCCAGGAGGCATCCTAATGATGAGGTGGTAACTCTTAATTACAAGAAAAGTGAAATTGTCTGCATTCAGTTATAAACAAACATATTTTAAGTGACTTTATTCAAAGAGACACTCGGGCCCATGAAGGATGCTGGCGGCAGAGCTGTGGTTCTTCGGGCTCGTGCTTGTTTTTCTGAAGACTGCTAAAGAACTGATGAATATTTTTGGAGGCGAGGTGGACTTTTCATTTGTCACAGACAGAGTCGCAGCTCTGGATGAAAATAATCTCTTTAAATTACTTCTGGCTGTGAAATGCGTGCAGCCAAAAGCTCCAACGAAGGACGAGCAGACTCAGCCTGTCAGAGAAACAAGCTCCGACCTTTACTTAAGACTGCAATCTGTAAAGATTTAATACACTGTGAATAGTGGACTATATAAATATATGGCCTTAAGCTGTAACAGTGGAAGTGACTCTTTTTCCATATGACTTCAGTATTGTTCATGTCAGCCCTTTTTCTGCTTTAAATTATGGAGAAAAATGGTCTGCTGATGCAAAGACGTCCCATGAAGACCTGCTAATGTTCATAAAGCTGGAGGTTTGCAAAGTCCTCTCAGAGAGTGACCACTGAGTGCATTTTTTAAGATGTCCTGGCTCTTTAAGTTGGAGCTGTTCCCACTTTGTAAGACCATCATGGAAAGACATAAACTGATAAATGGTTGGCCGTTCTGATGCTTCATGTTCAGTTAAAGTCGTACTCATCTGGATAAGAACCAGCATTTTTGCGTCTGCACTCTGCTTCTTCTTCTTCCTGTGTGTTTCTGTGCTGCATCAGAGCTCCTGCTGTTTCTATTATCCACTTCATACTCCCTCATTAACGAGCCTGACCCCGACACTCAAACCATAAACTGGCTTCCCGCGTCACTAACGTGGAGCGGAGCCTGAAAGCCTCCCGGCGGTTCGGGAACTCACCGGCGCTCTGCTTTCCTGGCAGAGCGGCTTTTTCCAGCAGCTCGCAGTGACTCACTGCTCGTATACTGTACTGTATGTCCTCTGCACTTTTCCAGCTCTGTTTCTGCCGCGCCGGCTCGTATAGCCGATCGCTGGCAGCGGTGAGGAAACTGAGCTTGAAAGCGTGAAGATTCTTAATGCGTGAAAAACAGGCAAGGCCTTTAAAGCTGGAGCCAAACCCCTGAGTCTGCAGTTTGTGGGAAACCGCAAGCAAGTCAGATTGGTGATGAGTGAGCATGGTGGACGTCAGAAAGAGTAGTTAAAGAGGGGGAATGACAGGAAAGAGGGAAGAGGAGGTGTCAGCAGGAAGCACAGAACCAAAACAAGGAGAAGCAAAGTGAAAAACAATCTGATAAGAATCATTTCCAGAAGATATCTGCTGCTTCGAACACAAAAACATACACAGACAGGAAGCCCTGGGCATTTAAAGATGCTCATCTTTGTAAGCCCCAGAATCAAGCTTTTATTTCTTTCATCTGTTTGTATTTGGTTTGAAAGTATACAAATACTACAATTACTCTAAACAGGCCTCCTGACCCTGACCCCTGACCCCTGGCCCGAGGAACAGTGACCTTTAAAGCATTGAATACAAGCCAGACATTATTCTGAAACAATGATTGACCTCCAGGACTGAAAAATAAAGCGAACCACGAGTAAGTACCAAAAACCGTTGTTCTCGGTTACCAGTTTAGTTCACTGTGTGGAGCAGGTGTCCATGTGCCACGAGGCTCAAAGCAGCCGCCTGGGTCCGAGTCCGACCAAGGGTCCACTGCTGGTTTATTGTCTAATTTTCACTGTTCTATCTAATAAAAGTGAAAATGGTGAAAAAAAACCCTCTAATGTCTACTTGAGGCAGGCTCCAGCAGGGTCCCGACAGGCTCTTAGGTTAAAATGTCCAAATGATTTTACAGCCTGCTACAAAAAGCAGTTTTGGCCTCTATGGCTAATTCACCGCTTCGTAACAACGATACAGGGGGTGGAGCTTCTTATAACTCACCTGTTTAAACTGTATTAAGGTTTAAAGTTTGTATTATTGGCCTCTTTGACTGACGGGTGGATGACACCGGCACCTGTAGCTGCTAGCTGTCTGCTAGGCTTCACCTCAGCTAACTGGAGTCCCTGAATTGGACCTCTGGACCGTGTTTGCGCTGTTGGAGCCTTGTGGAGCAATTATCTGACCAATAATATGGCTGCTGTGGATAATTGTTCTAACAGGTTGTACAAGACTTTTATAAAATTCTAGGATTTTATTTGGATGTTACTTAGCACTAATATGCAAATATCTGTGCCAGCTGATAACTTACCATTCTACCTTCTCTTTTGAATATGGTCACTTCCTGCTCCATAAAACAAACAAACATGGCAACAGCAACACTGGAATAAAGGAGCTGCACTGTTGTTTTAAATAGGAGATTCTAAATCTGATTTATATTTCTTCACATTTGCAGTCAGGTGTGTTTGTAGTCCTGCTTTTTATGATTAAAAATAAAGAATCACACTCCTTTTTCTACTCTTTTTCATTTGACTTTCTTGCCTGTTCTCTGCTGCCAAGAATCTCCAGGCAAAGCATATAAAACTATAAAAAAAAATACCCATGAGTACACTCTAAATGCTGTATACAAGACCCTGTTTGTGTAATGACTCCAACAGATTATGTTGATATTTCAGAAAGTCATGCACATCCAATCCAACATGTCATGGTGGTAAAGCATCTTTAAAAAAGGACTTTATAGCTCACGTCTACACAGACTCATTCAGATATCATGGTTGGCTCACCCTGCGTTTGAAGTGTCTGGCCAGCTGCTGGTATTCAAAGCTGCTCGGGTCTCTCAGGGCATTGTTGTACGTTTCCTCCTTCAGTTTCATGCTCAACTCCACTACCTGGTCCTTCAGGGGCCTCGGGGGCAGAAGTAATGTGTCTATCTCGTTACCAATCTAAATGTGAAGGTAGGCACACAGATATGGGTTTGGTACCAAAACATCAGGTATGAAGGTATTAGCTCAAGTCAACTGATTACGCATATTTCCTTACCAAGTTCTCCTCCTCGTCCCCCAACCTGAAGCCATTGTTTCCAAAAAAGTCGTCACCTACATTATAAACGGTGAGATCGGGAAAGTTGCCATTGTTGTATTCGACCACATACTTGGTTGTTATCTCCAAAGAAGAAGCAGGGGTAGACTCCTCAGTAGTGCCCCCTGTAGTACTTTGTGTACTCTCTTCAGTGAAGTCCACAACTGTATCTGGGGTGATTGCATCAGCCGATTCAGGTGCCACTTCTACTGGAGTCTCTGTTATGGCTTCCTCTGCTTCTTCACTTAGGGAGGCACCCTCAACTGATTCTGGACCAACATCTTCTTTAGTGGGAAGCTCTTTAGAGGACTCTGGGGTGACCTCCTTAAGGGTTTCTACCTCTGAAATTGTGTCTGGTTGGGCATCAGTCACAGCTTCTGGAGATGTTTCACTTGGAGCCTCTAAGGTTTCTTCCTCAGCTTCAGGGAATAATTTGGGCTCTGGGACTTCAGGTTCAGACACTTGCGTAGTGCTCTTTTTGGTGGTTTCTGGGGGAACTGCCACCTCAGGCCCACCTGCAGGTTCCACTGTTACTGCAGGTTCAGGTGTTTTTGCCCTTTCAGTCACTGGCAATAATCCCTCTGTGTCTTCTGGAATCACAACAAACACAGGAGTGACCTCCTCATCAGACTCTGAAGGGGTCTCTGGTATGACTTCCCCCATAACATCTGGTGAAGTTTCTTCTGTTTCTGGTTCTTCAAACCCAGCTTCTTTCCCTGTAACTTCATCTGAGGTCTCAGAAGCAGCTTCTTCTCCACCCTCCAATGGTTCCCCTTCAGCTGCATCTTGTGTTTTATCAGCAGATATTATAATAAAATGAGTTTTATTCTCATCAGGTACCACTTTGGGTTTTGACTGGTCTACAGATTCCTCTGTTGGTTCCTCTTTTTCACCAACTTCTTCTACAGATTCAGTATGCTGGGCTGGTTTTGTTGTAGGCTGTGTTTTTTCTGCAATATCTTCTATGAGTTCTCCTTCTGTTGGTTTCTCTGTAGGTTCTGCTTTTAATGCTGGCCCTTTAGTGGCTTCTCTGTCTTGAACTGGTTCTTTTGTGGGTTCAGGTTTTTCTGTAATTTCTTCACCTACTTCTGTTTTTTTTGCTGGTTCTCCCTTGGGTTCTGGTGACTTCTGATCCATTTCTTTTACAGGTTTGTCCTCTGTAATCAGTTCTTCTACAGGTTCTGTCTTTTCTGTAGTTTCTTCGACAGGTTCCACTTCTTGTGCCAATTCTTCCAGAGGTTTGGTCTTGCCTATAATGACTTCTACAACTTCTACTTCTGCCACTTCTGTTGTGAGTTCTGTCTCTTTTGTAATTTCTTTGGTGGGTTTGACATCCTTTCCAGTAATTTCTGAAGGTTCTACTATTTCCACAGTTTCTTCCACAGGTTTGTGAGGGTCTGGTTCATGTAGAATTTCTATTGAAGGTTCTGGTTCATGTAGAATTTCTATCGAAGGTTCTGGGTCATGTAGAATTTCTATTGAAGGTTTTGGTTCATCTATAGTTTCTTCCTTCCTTCCTTTCTCCTTTACGGTTTCTGTTAATTCATCCGTTGTATCATCTTTATCCTTAACTGGTTCTCCTGTAGCTTCCAATATTTTCTCCTCTGTTTGTGTTACAGATTTTACTTGTTCTTCTACAGTAGCTATTTCTACAGCTACCTCAACCAGTTTTTCCTCTGCTGTGTCTGTTGTGACATCTTCTGGAGCTTTTAATGTACCCTCCTCTATAACCATTACCCCTTCTTCTTCTTCTTTGGGTAGTATCTCTTCTGCTGCTTCTATTGCTGTGTCTGTTACTATTTCAACTGCTACTTCTTTAGCAACAGTCTCAATTGGCTCTTCTACATCAATCTCTGTAGTTGGCACCTCAGGTTTTTCCAGTTTAGTCTTATCTTCTAGAACAATTTCTTCTTGTTTGACCACAACTTTTATGTCCTCTTTTGGCCTTTCTGTTAACACCGTTAGTATATCTTCTTTGCCATATTCCTCGGCTGTAGTTTCCTGTATTGTTGGCACTTCCTCTGTGAGACTGGATTCATCATCTTTGTCATGTTCTAAGACCAGAACAGGCTTGGAAGTAACCTCAACCATTAGTGTTGGTTTGTCCTTTGGAGTGTCTTCAGCAATTGTTACTTCTATCTTATGTGTTGTTGTCAGAATGGAGGCATCGGAGGGAGCTTCTCTTTCTACAGCTGAGGCAGATCCTTGTTTTGGAGTCACATTTATGGATACTTCACCTTCTTCTGCATCTGGTATCAGAAATACAGTTTGTGTTGCTTCTGTGATGACTTTGGTTTCGTCTCGGCTCACCTCTACAACTATCTCTGAAGGATGTTCTCCTGGAGGTGCGTGTATTTTGTCTTCGGGTTTTTCAGGAATTGTTAATTCAGGTGGAAGTGGTATTGCTTCATCGGTTGGCTCTGGTAAATCCTCGGAGGGTTTCTCTACAGTCTCCTCAGGGAAGGTTCTGTCATGAATAATATCCAAAGAATTGTCTGGAATTTCTTCAACTTCTGGCTCTGCAGCATCTTCAGTGGCTGTCTTAGGGATGTGCTCTATCATGACTTCAGAAGGAGCCTCAGAAATCACCAACGGGGGTACCTTCTGCCCTGATTTCTCCACTGTGACAGTTTCTGATTCTGTGGTGGGCTTTTGAAGAACCACAACAGTAGCTTCTGTGTGGGGTTCAAGGGCTCCAACCTCCAATAGTGGTTCTTGCTCTTTTGGTGTAACATTCTGAATCACCTCAGAGTCAGCTATGACCACATGGTCAGGGACGAGCCCAATGATCTTGCCATCTTCAACTACAGCACCCTCCTTATCTGGTATTTCAGGAATGGTTTTGTCTTCCCCTACTTCCTGATAGACCCATTCAAAAGGCTTGTGTGTAACAGAGTAATCAGCCTCTGTAGCCACCTCCACATTATCCTCATCCAAGCCCCTGACACCTAAAACCTCAGTGCCAATCCCTGCCATAGACTCTTGATGTGGACTTTCAGTCACAGAACGTGAAGAAGTGACCTCAAAGCCTGGGGTAAGGTCATCTTGCTTGGTTGTGATTATCTCTGATCCGATAGCGATGTCACCTTCTCCTACAAAATAGCAAAAAAATGAAAAATTTAAGCAGGAGGACAAAGAAAAAATAGTTTAAAGAATTAAAACTGAATTCTGTTCATGCTCACTTTATTTATGATACAATCTAACCTTGAATACAGCAAATGAAAATGTGTCACCGATTGTTCAACAACAGCAAAACATTTCTGCATGTACTTAAATTATCAGATGATGTAACTGGGTTCTTTGTAACAAAGAGGGTAAGTGTAAAATGCTTAAAAGAACTGAAAAAAAGAGATGCAAGCCCATCACCAGGTCTTTGGAAGTAGTCAGTTAATTTGCAAACTTTACAAAAGCTTATACATCCGAGAAACCAGAAGGTTCTAAGCAGTTTTTACCCATTGCAGTTTTCAGCTTCATAAAACAAGGTCTGTGCTTCAGCCCTTTGTTCCAGGGTATAATTGACATTGACTGCAGAGCTGAAGAATGTTACTTAACAATGCTAACCTGTGACCTAAAGTTCCACTGGAAGTCTGCCATGTTTTCCTTGCGGATAAAATAACTTCCAGGTCTGCCAACAAGCAACTAATCCTTAAAATGATCTGTTAAAGAGTGGCTGCACATCATGACTTCTGACAGTAGAGGTTCTGGTGAGAATCTCATCGAGATCTGGGGACCATCTCCAAATGGTCAGGAAGATCACAAAGATCACAAAGCCGGGAATGCCGTGAAAATAGTCTGCTGTTTTATTTCTGTTGGGAGTCGATGGGGAGACCTCACATCTGATGTACTCTGACACAAATAGTAACAATGATGACATGAAACAGTCTGCAAAAACAGGCTCAAAATGAACCGTCTGCAGCTCTGATCTCACTAACCCTGATAGTTGTCCTGCAGTAACTCTGTCACGTCCACATTTTTGCTGCCAGTCCTCTACTCAGTCTCCATCCATTGACCAGACTGCTGCCCGTAAATAGGCTTACAGATCTATTCTGAGAGCGGAGCGTGTGACGGGAATCAGCCTCCTGCACCCACTCCTACCTCACATAAGACAGATTTGGTTGTAAGGTGAGGCACGGCGGCTGCTGACGCTCTTCGCCACCAACTGGGGGGTCAACAAAGACTTTCCATGGCTCGTAAAAGAGTCACCAGTAAGGCGCTAATCTGTACGTATATCCAGTCCATCAGTCCCTTCAACTAGTTTTAAGGCTCATTCATGCCTTTTTGTTTGGGCTTTGCTGAACATCCATAAACTAGAGGAGGTTGTGGCATATATATGGGCCTCTCAAATCAGATTCTTTTTAGGAAATCAGTTTGGAGCTTCGTTTCAAACAATAGATAGTGATAAAATCTTTATCTGCACAAGTCTCCTGAAATGTATCATTGTAGTAATCAGCAACTCTTATGTAATTCTCAACATTTGCAGCCCCACACTAAACAAGCCTCAAAGAATGAGCTTCTACCTGGTAAGGTCTCCATCACCGAGTCTTTGGTCTGAGTGGTCGGTGTCTCCGAGCTGCAGGACAAGCAGAGACAGACAGCAAAGCATTTAGCAAACAAGTGATTCGCCTCCTTCAACATCCAACTGAGAGCAAAAGAGAAAAAATTATACAGAAGCTTGTATGATGCAATATAAGAAAGATGCTTTGGTTTAGAGATAGATATGCATAACAGTAAAACAACATTTAACCAATAGCATAGCTACACCTTCTTTCATATGAACATTTCTGTTTTGTCCTCTTTTGTGTCAGTGATGCTCTGAAGTTCACATTTTTTTCAGTAAAATACGATTCTATGTGCAGCAAAGCCGTATAAAGCATGATGATATGTCTTTTAAAGGGGAACTTCACCTGTTTAAGGTTTCTCTATGTCTTTGCGGTTTCCCAGCACAATTCAGTGAGAAGATCAAGTTTATATTCTCGTATTTATGTTCAACATTTACCAAAGAGAAAAACCATACAAGTCAACAAACCCTCAAGCCCCATTCATTGTCAACGTACACAAAACATCTGTGAATCCTTAAAATAGTTGGCATTCCCCTTTAAATTCATTAAAGTGCAGTTATTCCCATGCAGCTGGGCCGAGGCTTTTTTATTAACAAAAACCACACAACTGTAAAATAAATAAAAGTGCAGCAAGCTAAAGAAAGCAGAGACAACAAACAAGCCGTGCACGCAAGCACTCCAGTTTCTGTGCTCCAAACACTAAAACAAGCCGGCTTCCAGCTCAGCATAAAAAGCAGCAAAGCTCAGTTTTCTGTCTCTGGGTTGGGGTCATTAAAGCTCTTTAAGACTCTAGATTAAGTTTAGTTACACCTTTTTTTATTTTCTACTCACATGTTGGATTTAGTGCTAATGCCAACAAACTAATATGCCAATTAAAGGTTAGCATGTTTTCTGTGCAGCAGTTAATAACTGCTGCACAGAACCATTTAGCACCATTTAGGTATAATAGCACATTTAGCCCGGTATGTTCCTCTGCTACTGTATTAGTATTGAATCTTTTATGTTCAGCACTCAAGTTTGAAAGGACAAAATATGGCTAGAAACAGCTTTTCAAACACTTTGCATGTTAACATGCTAATGTGAGGCATCTTATTCTTAAGCCCAGAAAGCAATCTAACCTCATCTTTACTTGCTAAGTCTTCAGCCACTCAGGTCTACAGTTCAGTTTGTAACACCCTAGCAGCCTCCAGTAGTGAAACTGGTTTATGAGTGGCTGCTGGCATCAACTGGTTGCAAAGAGGTGAAATTGGTTGCAAAGAGGGTGCTGCGTCAAAAACCTCCTTTTTGACTGCTTTGGTTACCAAAAGATTGCTGCAGGCCCACAGGAAACCGGTCATTTGCCTTCCAAGTAAAAGCTGTGCTTTTTAAAAATGCTGGTTGCAGCAGAAATGCACAACTTCTACTCTGAAGGCAAACGTTCTCCTTTTCTGGGTTGTGTTGCACTTTTTTACTGTTTCACTACCAATTGGCAAGCGTGTCTTCCATGTAAACTACAGCCAACTGGTAATGATCAAAGCAACTGGAATAAGGTTTTTGCTGCAGCACCCTCTTTGCAATGGATTTCACTTAGCGAAAGCCAAAGACCTCCAGCAACCACTCACCAACCAGTCAAGGAATACACATTTCTCCCTAGAAATAGTGGAGCCAGGGTGTCATCGACTGGACTCTAGTACCATGTCACTGAGGCCTAAAGTGAAATACTTTATTCAGTCTTATCTACACAATTTATATTAAATATAGGAAAGGTTTTAAAAAATAAGTTAAACTGTAAAAGCATTCAAAATACTAAATACTAATACTATATAAAATAATTTTTTTCTACAGTCTAGATTTCCTCATACGGTCATCTACTACAGACACAGATCAGAACTTCTGAGCTGTTTCTTTCAGCTGGCTTCCAGGCGGTGGCCAGTCAGAAGAAAGTAAGACTTATAAGGAAAGGGCCTTTAAAGAGACAGGAGCTTAAACGGGAGCTAAGATAGAGCATGAAGTGAAGGGCTCCACAGAGGTTCAGAATAAAATATGTAAACATTTTTTTTGAAATCCCAGAGTCAGAAAACAGCGCACTAAATGAGCAGAATAGGTCCTCTAATTCCACTGCCTGACTCCAGCCCAGCTCTGTAGTTGGTGTTCAGTGTCTGCAGGCCTACCTGCATGGAGGAGGGCTGATGGGCACACTGCAGCAGGTGATCAAACACAACACAGGTGTAAATACACAACCACCACTTTCAGTCTTTGAACTAATTACTGCTGGTGAAAAAAGTTTGACAAACCAGGTATTTTAGTGTCACATCCTCAAAAATCTTACAGAGAAATTTTATTTACTAATTTTGGGCTGTACACAATGCTTAAAAATCACAGTTGACTTAGAATAATAAAGATATTTTATTTTAAATACCACTGACCAATTAAATTAAAAACAATGTTATAGGAAAGCAATATACTAATTACATGTAGACTGTTTACAGTTAACAGTATTATTAAAATTATTGTTGGTTGGTGGCTTGAAAATTTTTCAAATCATTAAATATTCCCATCTGACCCAGCTTTCACACTTGCTGTTTTTTTTCCATTTGAAGAAATCGATGGACATGACACATATCTCAGTGATTTGTTAAATCTATATATTTGTACAGCTTCATGAACACAATAACACATTTGACTAACTGCTATTAACTCACATGTTCACTGCAGCAGCCAGAGCAACTCTCTGAAATTAAAAAAAACAACAACACATCATCAGCAAAGAATATCACCAAACATTACAAGTTCTAGCAGAAGCACAAGCATGGTTTGTTTTAGCCTGTTTAATTTTAACTCATTTAATGTGGCAGGTGAAGAACAACCACAGCTATCATCTTTTTACAAGTTTAAAATCAGGACAGAACTGAATACTGACAAATTTTGCACCAATACCACCATCTGAAACCAGGGCTGCAACTTACAGTCATTTTGATTATTGGTTATTATGTCAATTAGTGTATCAGTTAATTGTTTTTTTAGTACAGTGGTTCTTGGTACATAAAGTTTTAACACAGTTGTGTTCTTACACTCCGGATGAGGCTTCTGTGCTCCTCTGACTGGCTGAAGAATCTTCCGATGTCCATGACGCTGACGGAGTCGTCCATGCAGCGGCTCACCCAGCTCTGGTACTCCTCTCGCTCTGGCAGCCGGTCCCAGAAGATCTTGAAGGCCTCCCAAACCGTCTCCTGACACACTAAAACACACAGACACCTGTTACAAACCTAAAACTGAAGCTAAAAAAAAATGCACAAACTCAAGTCTGGACACTGAAAGGTGAGATCTGAGTGCTGGGTCTCCATAAGCAGAAGAAAAAAAAGTCCTTACAAAGTTATATAACTATTTTAGACCACACATGTTTTTGGAAGGGTCCAAAGTATTTCTTTGAGGATGAAAGCGGATGTTTAACAAATAGATTTCTTTGCAGATTCATTCAAGTTGGACCAAAATTACAGAAAAACTAGTAAATTTAAACTATGAACAGCAAAGAAGTGCAACAGAAATGAGATATGGATGAAACAGCTGCAAATTCACCTAAGGTACAAACTAAAGGGCCTTTACTTGGTTCTCTGAGCAACTGAGTAATATGAAAGAGAGGAGCAGTAGTTGTTCAACACTGAAAGCAATGGCTTTTGGGGGTATAAATCGGCCTCTGGCCCCTGCAGAGAGGAACATGCTGAGAGCCTCCAGAGGTTCCTTGACCAAATGAAAAAAGTGCCTCCAGTGGAAATGCTGCTAAGTGAGCCAACTGAGTGTCTTCATGCCCTGTTGAGAGGCATCACAGAAAAAGGTCTTTTAAAGAAGAAGCAGCTTCAAGACCATTCATTGTCTTATTTAAAAACAAGAGAGGACTACAGGGTAACAACAAATGATGATCAGCTTGTCCATGTTAAAGCACCTGAATTTTAAAAAGATCTGTATTTGCAGGCCAACAGGTGACTCCCAACATCCATCCACAGACGACCAACAAAGAAGAAACCATAAACTGCTTCTGTTTGTTGCGTTCTGCCATTTTGAACATATTGGTTAAAGATCTCAAGTGCACAAGAACACAAACACAAACCTCCAGGTGCCACGGTGGACATACAGTAGTTGTAATAAGTTACATAGTGATGTGAATGAAAGAAATCCATGAATCTGAAGGAAAAGAGCAAAATAGAAAAGAAATGAGGCCTAAAAGGAGCTGATGGGACAGAAACATGATGGATGGTCAATGAGATGTAATTTCAACCACATCAGCACTTTGACAAAAAAAAAAAACTCTTCTCAGTAGAGCTGACGATGATTGATGAAAGCCCGTAATAATGTCTGTTTTTTTCCAGAAATATCACAATACTCCTGCTTTACCCAAAGCTTTAACCAGGTTTAACAAAAAAACACTGAAAATGTATTTAAAAGGTTGGTAGTTATTAGTATAGGATTAGTTTTAGTTAGCATCATGCCAACAGAAACCACGTACGAGCGTTCGTGAAATCATAACAAAATTACAATATTTCAATCATGCACATAAGAACGGGAACAGTATGTGATCAGGAACAATGAACAGATTCCAGCAACAAAGGTCAGAAAATGGTGTCGTATGAATGAGGAAATGTTTGAGTTTGATTTGCAATTTAATTAAAAAATGTTATGTTCTGTACAAAATGTCATTTATGAGTCTGTTTACATGAATTCAATCAAATCAACAGTAAGAATATGAAGCAGATGAAAGAACTCTATTCATGCCAAAAATATTCAGCGTCCTGAAACCGTTCCTGTTGTTTCGGCTTTGGGCTTTTCTTTCCCATTATTACTGATCACTGTGTTATTTTAATACGTTCAGGTTATGTGACAGATGAATTATGAAGCTGATATATTTGTGGTTCTTTGTGCATTTGAGTGCATTGTGTTAAATCCTGTTGCACTGACGTCTGCCAACATTTGTTGTAACAGCAGTAAAGTTAATTCAGCTCATGTGTGGGTCCAGTTTGCTTTGGCTCGTGTTTCTGCAATTAAAAAAAAAAAAAGCTCAACGTTTTAATGATTGTTCTGTTCCTTTTGACCCAAATAGAGACAGAGGCACACAGACATGTTTTCACTGTAATAAAGGCTTGAAGCTGATTGTTCACCTTGTAACCATGCGAGCTTTACTCAGGATTTACTCTGCTGCTTGTGTGTACATTATGCCTAAACCATAACTAAAGTTACGTTTTTCAGTTGATATCCAGTGACTTGGTTTGTGATGCTTTAAGTCTGTTCAAAAAATCTCAACAACACTGCACAATTCACAGGACAGACACCAAAAGCTTGAACCTGAGGCTCAACGGCTCCTTAAGAGACTCTGCGTGACCTCTGACCTCTCCCGCACCTTTAATAACAGCAGACTTGCTGCTTAAACTTGTGCCTGGATCAGAGCTCAAGAGAAAACACTTGAGCTTTGAAAATAAAGTACCAGGAATCTGAAGGGGAATCTTCTCGTCTCAGGTCAGAAACATCAAACTAAAGTCAGGCGAGCGGAAAGAAGTGCAGACGGGCGGAGAGACGTACCTCTGAGGCGGAAGTAGCTGAGATGGTTGGCGATGGCCTGGTCGAAAGTCTCCTGAGAACAAAGCTTGACTCCGCTAGGAAACAAGATATCCCTCTTCCTTCGAGTGAGAGCAGAGTGTCGTCTGTATAACAGCTGATCCGAGTCCCCCGCCGGTTCTCCTGAAGATTCTCCGCTCTCCTCCAAACTGACTTCCTGCTCATGGACAGCATCTGTGATTTAAAGTAACATTACTGCTGCTTTATACTGTAATTAAGAACAGCTACTGTATGTGGTACTGCAGCGCATGTACCTGACAGTTACCTCAGTTCATGCCTAAAACCAAATGACAGGTCCTGAACATGAGAAGTTATGTCGGGGTTTTTTTAATGTCTGTTAAGACTAAGAGTGCTTTGAGTGCTTTGAATTTTAAATTAGTCAGCTCATTATTTTCTTAATTAGCTGACTGGTTTGTTACCCAGAGTGAAAAATTTTCCAATAACTGGATGCAGTGAAGTGGTAGTAGCTGAAACTCAATGATTTCAACTTAAAACAATCAAGAAATATTTGCCAAATAGCTTTCTGTTGATTGACTAATTGATAAATCAAATTCATTTCAATAACTGTGGAAATTACCCAAAAGACAAAATTTACTGTTGCACTTTGACCTTGAGCTAATTTTAATACTTTAAAAGTTACCATGTGGCTTTAGGATAATTCTGAGGTACTTCCCTTCTTCAATAGCCCAAAGAGTAATTCTGCACTTTTAATTTGTTACTGGTCCTACTTTAACTTAAATTACAGGTTAAGATTTTATATCTCAAAACTGGTTTTCAGCCTTCCTATATCATAACTTGCTTTTTAGCTTCACCTCTATCAATGCCCCAAAACTCAAAACTGAACAGTGCTCTTCCTTCGATGACCCTTTTGAGCGGCACGCCCCCCGAGGTTAGGAGCTGCTGACTAAAACGGCTCCAGCAGGAAAACACTGCTGAATCTTTGATGTATCAGGATCAATAATCTGATCAAAGTAAGCAGATTTAGTGTCACTCCAAACTTTTACTTGGCTGATGATGCTGTTGTTCCTCTGTTGTGCAACCCTTTGGCTCATATGTGTAATGTCGGTCATGACTTTTACTGCGATACTTGGCTGATGATACTGTGTTTTTACTTTGTAAAGCAACACAATCATTCGGCATATTTTCCATTAAAAGTAAAGGAAGAAGTGTAAAACTTTAATACAGACCTGTTTCCATGTACAAGCAGCATGAAAGCAGCACAGCCCCGAATACCCACAGCAGCAGTCTCCCATACTTTCCAGCCATTTCTCAAAAAAGCCCTTCCAAAGATCCACCCCGGACTCACTGCTCCTTATGTCCTCAGCTCATCAGCAGCTCCCTGCTCATCCATCCACCACATCTCATGGCAGAAGAAACAGAAAAAGAGAGCAGAGGTCTTGACGTGTGTGTTGTCTGCAGGCCGCTTCCTCTCAGGTGAGCAGATGGGACTTTGCTGCTGCCGGAGATTTTTTTCCTCTTTGCTCTAATCCTATTTGTTAAGCTGCTGGAGTGGATGACTGTCAGAGCCACGGTGCGACGGGGCAGCCACAAGGAAATCAAACAAACAGGCTGGGCAGGGAGACAAAACTCAGGGTTCAAGTTTAGCTATAAAATACCAGTAAAAACGTAAAGTGAAGAACAGCCGTGCGAGGGAAACTGAATATAATCCTAAATGATGAATGACTCATATTCAGAATAAATATATATGAAGCCTCGTCAGATTTATTTATTTTTGCTTAAATATTTGCAGACTTTAAGATCTAAGATGCAGCTTTAATTTTTATAAAAGTATTTTTTTAATTAGTATTTTTTATTATAGTCTGGGAAAGGAAATCTTCTGTGGTCCAGCCAGAACACAGCCTGGTTACACTCTGACCTCTCAGGCTGTAATAAATGGGTCTTTTATGTATTTTTAGAGCCACGTGTGTCTCCCACTAAGACAAAGCTCCTGTATGAATCCAGCTAGACTGCAGCAGAAACCAGAATAGAGCCATAATCCAGCCAGAGTCCATCTTGAATCTGGATCAATCCAAGCAAAGCCCAGTCTGGTTAGCGTCTCAGCTCAGTGGTCGTTATAATGTGTTCAGTTCTGTTCCACTAGGACACAGCTGGTATCTGAGTTCAGCCACGATCTGGCAATAAAGACCGAGAATATGGCTGAACTCCAGTCAGTCCACCTGAGCTGGCTGTAATAGTGACCGTGTGTCCTGAAGACATCCAGGCAGAAATGATCCAGTTGGATTACAGTCAAATCCATCCAGTATGGTTGTAATCCTGCCTCCGTCCAGCTCGAGTCTAGATGAAATCTATTTTTAATCCAGCCTGGTTTCAGTCAGTGGGTTCAGTGACAACATAAATGTGAAATTGTATTTATTTTTCTGGGGTGGTTCTTACAGTCCACAGAGACCAGCCTGCAGAATGATCTAGAATTAATCCAGATTACAGTGGAAATCCAGCTATGATCACAGTCACAAACAACTGTTTGTCTGACACTCAGTAACTGCACCTGAAGGCTGCTTATTCTTCTGATTTATGTACCCACACAGCATCAATCACAGAGTCATCAGGGTTTCACTGTTCCTGGTTTACTCAGGTTTGTAATAATTTATTCATCTTATTCAGCTCATAGAAGGTAAAATGTTGAAGGTTTAGCTCAAATCTATTTAAATACCATAAAAAAATAAATCAAATGTTTTGTGTACTTTAAAGCTTTGACATGAATCACAACAAAACTACAGAACAGGGCATAAAAAAGTAAACATTTCATATTAACATAATTTACACAAACATTTAAAAAATGAAAACGATGTACATTATTGTCTTTATATGATCTATGTTACAATATAAATACCTTCTACACATATACTGAAGAAACCTAAGAAAAATGCCAGCTGACTCAGAACAGATGGATTTATTCCAGCCGGGACTCTGCTGCAGTTTCAGGGCTCACTCAGATTATTTTGGGAGGTTTCATAGGGGCCATAAATCTGTCTAATCTCAACCTCCCATCGCTCAGATTAGCCTGCTCTAT
The DNA here is from genome assembly GCA_034780415.1 of Cichlasoma orientale. Lineage (NCBI taxonomy): Eukaryota > Metazoa > Chordata > Actinopteri > Cichliformes > Cichlidae > Cichlasoma > Cichlasoma orientale. The sequence continues at coordinate 41,183 of JAVDPK010001745.1, read as the reverse complement.
GACCAGCCTGTAAGCAGTTCAGTTAACTAGTACAGGGACAGAACAGGGTCAGAGCAGGGTCAGAGAGCCCAAGGACAAAACATTTGGAGGAGCAGATCTATGACACACTATCCAAGGCCAGGACCAACAGAGGGCCACACTGGGCTTGAATATCTGCCAATATGAGGCAGACCAGGGTCAGAGATAAGGCGGAACCCTAACTCCTGACTGGGTTAGAACCGAGGTCAAAAGAGGCCAAACTGATGCCGGAGGAGAAAGAAAGCAGACGAAGCCCACACGGGCCAGAACACAGGGCGGCAGTTCTAAAACGTTTTTAGTCTTTTTTTTGGTTACAAACGTGATTCTGAGTGTTTCCTGTCACATGTTTGTCACATCAGCTGTGATATCAACAAGCAGCAGTTTTGCGTTTCCCGTCAGCTGTTAATAAAGTTTTCTTTCCTCTCGATAGAGGGGAATAATTAGCGGTCATTACGCTCATCCACTAATCGCGGCCTCTGTGGTGGTGCTCCTGTCTTTAAATGTATAAGCCCTCCTTCAGGCCGGCGCCCCCCTCCTGTCTGATCCACTTAATGAGCTGTAAGCTGATTGGTTCTCAGTGGGGGGTGCTCGGCTAAAAGCCAGAGATTACCCAACCAGCCCACACAATCAAACGCACACAAAAACACACATTTTCTCACACACACACGCGCGCACACACACGCTCATAAACGCAGCGTATCGTATTCTAAGTAAACTGAGGAACGGGAGGAAAATTAATTTTGAAAATAAAAGGAAATTTTAAAATGTTGGGACACCAGAAAACGACAAAGACACCTGCTGATAGTAACCCAGTGACCTCTGACCTCGGCTTAGACAAACACCAAGGACACACTCTCCTCACTTCACTCACAACCGATTACCAATTAATTCATCAATTACAAGCTCAGCTCTGCAGCACGCAGCTCAAATCTTTCACAATAAGAGCCTCGCACTGCACACTTAAAATAAATACTTTTATTTTATAAAAGAGGAAGTGTCAGTAGAAAGTTATGTACATTCACAGACAAAGTTTGACTGAGCGAAACAGGAAGCAGTCAGTGCAGCAGCGGGGGCGAGTCAGCAGCTTGGCGACGGTTTTGGCTCCTCCTTCTTCCGCTGACTCTGGTGCAGCTTCATGATCAGACTCCGGATCTCCTCGCGCTTCTGCCGCGCTCGCTGTCGCGGAAACCAGTTCTCCAACCGCAGCGGGAAGTCGAAGTGCACCACGGGGTTCTGGGGAGCCAATCAGAGAGCTCGATTTAGCGTCAGACCTTCAGGGTCTCAGACAGAGCGCCTCGAAGACGATGACAGAGCGGAGCAATAAAATCGCGTTTCTGTAGCTTCATAATGACTCGAATATTAACTCAGCTCAGATTTTATTCACGAACACAAACTCACTGTAAACAACATGCAGCTCGCTTCACCCAGACAACAACAACAACAACAACATCAAGACTTCTTCTCAGCATTTTATACATTTATAAATTTTTTTTTTTTTAAATGGATAAAATATAAATTTAGGCAATTACAACTTATTGTTTTTTTAGATAATTTACCCCAACATTTGTGACATGTTTCATACAGTTTATTACTTTTTAAAAATCTTTTTAAATTAATATAATTTTATTAATATGCACTATATTAGTAAATAATATTTAATATATTAGTAAATATTAATATTTAATAAAGTGTGTGTGTGCGCGTGTGTGTGTACCTGCAGGAAGCTCTCGACGTACTGCAGCAGGTAGAGTCCACAGTCGCTGCTGTTGTCCTGCTGAGGGACTCTGCAGTTGAAGCTCTTCATGCGGTCTGAGGTGAACAGACGAGGTGACTTCCTGCGGACCTCCCACTCCACCTGCAGGTAGCTAAACACAGAGCGGTGACCTTTAACCCCACAGGGAACTATGTATAAACACAAAGGTCAAGGGGAGATCAAAGCAACCGCAGTGAAACTGCCCCGATCCCCACCAATAAATATTCAGCAACATTTATGATTTACATTTTATTAATATAAAACTTTCAAATAATTAATACATTTTTGGGATTTTATTATTAAATTTGACATGTTAGGTGGTTTCTTTTGACATGTACTAATCTTGTAGTGACCTTTTTATTAGTTTTGGGATTTTTTTTAAACCTTTAATCGATGCTTTAAAATATATTTTGAATGTATTAATACTTTAGAACTGCCAGTTTGGGTTCAGGAGACAGACACCCTCT
>JAVDPK010001745.1:24059-38845 GCA_034780415.1 Cichlasoma orientale | reverse complement strand
TTTCTCTGTATTATTGTAGGGTCTTTACCTACAATATAAAGCACCTTGAGACGACTGTTTGTTCGGATTTGGCGCTATATAAATAAAGTTGAATTGAATGTTTAAGTAACATTTCTGTAGTGTTCTCAATATTTTAATTTATTTATTTTAATTAAGAATCCATTCACTTTCTTCTGCTTATCCTATTGTTGGGTTCATTAATAATATTCTGTGCAATTAATATTTACCAAAAAAAAATTTAAATATCCAATTTATTCTAAAAAGATGTAATTTAGACCTTTAATTGATGCGTCATTTATTCAGGAAAATTTAATATATCTTTTTATATTTTAAATATTTTATGATTTTATTACAATGTGCTTTAATTGATAAAAAAAAACTTAATTACTTAAAAAATAAAAACTCAGTGTGTGTTTGTGTTCCTTTGCTCTGCTGTTTTCTGAAAGCCGTCCTGTGTGTTGATTGTGTGTGTCTGCTGGATGGACTCACTCTCTGATGAGTCTGCAGACGTTGTCGTGGTACGACAGCTTCAGTGAGTCCATGACGAGGATGCACGGCCTGCAGAGGTCACAGAGTTAACACAATCATGGATGGATGTTTGCACGAGCACAATAAAACATGGAAAACTGTATGAGAATGTCAGGAAGAACGGCCTCAGTGAAGAAGTGACTGAACATTAACTAATAAATATATCAGTGAAATATATGCAGAAAAAACTAGAATATCATTTGATATTTTCTGGTGGATTTGTAGTGCAGGTGAGTTTGTTCCCTGAACTCTGACCTCTTTAAGACCGTGTCCTTCTTCCAGCCCTGCTCGCTGCACTCCTGCAAACACACAACACTCATGATTACACTGAAACGTCTTCATGGTGGTTTCAAACAGCTCCACCTACACCCAGCTACACCCATGGTTTTAAAGCAGTAACACACAAGAAGCGGGAGGTGGAAACGTCCTCTGAGCTCAGAACATCCACAGCTAAAAGATCCCAGTGTGTGTTTGTTCACACTGAAACCTTTGGAGACCGGAGAACATCCCAGCTCCTCTCAGCTGCATTTGACCTCCAACACAAAGCTGTGTGGATGTCAGCATCTCATAAAGAGGATCCACTGAGACCGAACATCATCACAACTGTAACTGTAACTAATTGGCACCCCCCCCCCCCCCCCGCAGGATCAGAGGGAACCTGCTGCAGTGTGGTCTACACACCAGCTGCTGCATTACTGTGGAACACCAACCTTTATGTCTCTACATTTCCTCCACAGTGAACTCTGCCCTCAGGAACAGCTACAGTGTATCAAACTAATTAAAGGCTAATTACACTGCACTTAGAGTTGAATGAATTGAATGGATTGAAAACCATCTGGAATCCAAACCATTGGTGGGAAAAAGGCTCAGAGCACCCTCGGACGGGCAGTGGTGTTGGAACACTGACGTGCTACCTGTCTCCACTCTGAGTACACCACTGTGGGCCCCTGAGCAAGGCCCTTAACCCCTCCAGTGGCTCCCCGGGTGCTTTCTAGCTGCTCCGCTGCATGTGTGATGGGTTAAATGCAGAGAATAAATTTTGCTACATGCAGATGTGTGTGACAATAAAGTTGTGTTTGTTGTTGTTGTTGTTTAAACACAGCGTTTACAGGTGTGTGTAATCAGTGGACCTACTCTAACTACAGTATGACTGCACTCTCAGATGTGCCGACTATATTTAAAGTGTAACTATGAATGTACAGTTACTGTGAAGTTAGTGTTCACAGTATATTATACTTCACTGAGGTAATATTAGTGTGTTAGACTCATTTATGTACTTACTGGCTAACTGCTTACATCACATTTTAACTTAGTGCTGCATGTTTGTAGTGAAGTGCATCCACGCAGGGATCAGTACACTCGCTGTGCACCTGTCACTCATGGCTGGATGCTAGTGGATGTTTGAGGCTCCGGTTGCCTAGGTAACCCTCTGATGTCCTCACACGTCTGAATCTCATTGGTTGTAGTTTCTCGCCTCACACTTGAGAAACGTTTTGGCCCCGCCCACATTGAACAGCAGCTATTTGTCACGGCTGCGCCTCGCGTGCTGTGGTGTAATCAGAGTACGTTTGCTCTGAGCGTGTGCAGTGAACTCACTGGAGGCTGCTGCGATGTGAGGCTGGAGTTTGGTTTTCCTGCAGCTCCTGATTTACCTGCAGCAAGGACAAAAACACGGTCAGGTCTTACTCGAGCAGCTCGGCAGGTTCAGCACAGACAGAGGAAATGAGACCAAAATAAAAATATGTAAGAAAGGAGAACTGAGCACAGATGTGACCTCCAGGTTACCACAGGCTGATTTATAGACAATAAAGATTAAGAAATGTCCAAATGGCTCTTTAGTGGAGAACATATTTACGTCTGGAACATTTAATCCTTTAATTTTGGGTGTCAACTTCCAGCATGGTGTTTTAATCAGCGCTGGTGAACATCGTGCCCCAAATACCCCGAGCACCGCCTCCCCGAGGGGCGCAAACTCCCACGCGTCTGGCGCCCATTAGAGACGCTCTGTTAAACGCGACCGAGGCTGCCAGCCGGGTCTCGCTCACCCACCAAGGCAGGAACCGGCTCACCTGCTCGGCTCTGGAACTCCTCGTACCGAGCCTCCTCCAGACCCGGGAAACACACCACCGCCAGGTACCAGTGAGCTCTGCAAACAACACACAGCTGAGGAGGGGCGTCTCTGAGAGCAACACAAAGCAACAGACCAGACAACGGACGCACTCTGCACAAAACTCACACATGGAAACACTGTCAAATAAATGCACGTAAAAAACACCAAAGTGTGGCTCAGAAAAAAGAACAAATACACAAAACTGAAGAGAAATGAACAAAAATTACCTTTTTTTTTCAAAATTTTAAAAAATTGCATAAAAATTGGGGAAAAGCTTGAAAAATTGTTAAGAGTGGAATAAAAAAGTTGCCAATAAGTAAGAAACCATCAGCAGAGAGGCTGATGGTCTTCCCAAAAAAAAAAAGGGAAGAATCTTAAATTTTGTTAAAATCTGAAAAAAAATGTAAACAAACGATAAACAATTATGAAAAAACACAAAAACCTGTAAACACTGTAAAATTTATACTAAAATAAATAAATAAATAAAAGGCTGGTGAATGTTGATCCCTCAGAATCAGCTGGTTTTATACAATAACTTTAATCATTTTTATAAAGCCATTGAAAACCGTATTAACCAATAAGTGAACGGGCCTTTCATGCAGGTTACTGACTCTGTGGTGTATCCCATAATACTGATGCTCAAAGCTGCTGAGAGGAGAACTAAAGCAGGTCTGGTCCTCAGGACTCTTGCAGTGGGTGTAAAACTGATCTGGCTGCAGTTTTTAAACAGAGTTAATGTGTTTCTCAGCCCTCAATGTTTCATGGTAATATCTGCTGTACTTTTGAACTCGCTAAGGTAGCACATTTGTACTATTTGTAATATTTGTAGTATTGAAGGGATGCTGCTGCCCGGCCTCATTAAATATTTGAAGAAATGTTTCAAAAGCTGTTTGAGGTTAAAGAGACGACGCTGTCCCGAGCAGGTCTGAATATTAATGAGAAACCTGAGGGGGAGGGGGGGCCGGGGTCAAAGTGGAGCAACAATAGCCGGAGCGTCTCTGGTAAAGCCATCGGCTCCGTCTGTCACCCAGCTGGCAGGTACAGACGCTGATGAGGTGCTCGAGTGGAGCTTTTATTGAAAAGTGGCGTCTCTGAATGTGGGGCGAGGAGCTGAGGTCAGCGCGGGCGGCTCCAGGAGGTTTTATTTCAGCTGACCGCAGCGCCGCTGTGAGGCGGGCGGCGGGGGCGGAACTTACTCTTGATTGACAGGCACGAACAGGAAGTCTTTGGTGAAAATGTCCACGTGGCGGGTCCACGTCTTCACCCGCTGATGCCGCGTGTGGCGGTCACTGAGGACACATCAAGGAGAGAGAGAGACGCTCAAACACCTGAAAGCTCAGAGACAGTTTATTGAGACAGACGTGCACTCGCGCCTACGGGACAGAGGGGGCGTCGTCCTCGCCCGCCGCTCGCCGTCTGCTCAGCTGCTTGTAGAAGAAGCTGCTGAAGACGTGACTCCTCTCAGCCACCGAGCCACCAACACCCTCCAACAGGAGGTACCTGCAGAGGGAGAGGAGAGGGACCCCTGCAGGTGACCAACACATACTACAGCCTGTGAGGAAGGACGGAGGGAGGAGGGGAGGAAAATGCAAGAGAGAAAAGAAAGAGAAAAGGTGGAAGGGAGAAAGGAACATGGGGGAAGGATGGATGGAGGGATGGAGAGAAATATGGAAGGAATCAAGGAATCAAGGAAGAATGGCAGAAGGAAGAAAAGAATTGAAAGAAGACAGGAAGGAAGATGGGAAAAAACAGACAGAAAGAAGAAAGGAAAAAATGAAATCAGGGAAGGAGGGAGGGAATGATAAAGGGGGAGGAAGGAAAGAAATTAGGAAGGTAGGAATAAAGAAAGTAAGAAGAAGGAGGGAAGGAAGGAGAGAAGGGATGGAAGAAAATAATTGAGGAAGGAAAGAGGAGGAGAAGGAAAGAAAAGCAGGAGGGAAGAAGCAAAGGAAGAAAAAGAGGAAGGAAAGAAGGCAGGAAGGTAGGAAGGAACTGAAAGAAGAAAGGAAGGAGGGAGGAAAGAAAGGAAAAAGAATTAAGAAAGGAAAGAACAGAGAAAAGAAGGGGCAAGGAAGGATGAGGCAGAAAAGGAAAGAAATAGGGAAGGTAGGAAGGAAAGAAGGAATGAATTAAATATAGAAGGAAAGAGTGAAGGAAAGGAGGGATTAAAGAAAGTCAGGAAGCAGAAAGGAAGAAAGAGGAAAGGAGGCGGGGAAGGGGGGAGGGAAGGTGAAGACAGCAAACTGAAGGACAGAAACAGATCGATAAAGTTGTGGCGCTGACTTGAGGTAGAAGTCGATGATGACATCGTTGAGGAACTCGCTGGCGCCCAGACAGGCCAGGTCCTCCTTGGTCACGGTGATGCGGCCTTTACAGGGGGCCACGGGATACTGGATCAGCCTGCAGACCACACTCAGGGTTAGAGCCACAGTGGGAGCAGCCGGGGGGCCGCGTGCACTGGCTGTACTGGTTTTACCTGGCAGGAAGCTGCTGCAGACCAGAGCTCAGGCTGCACCTGCTCCTCTGAGCTCTGGTCAGATGACTCGACCTCTGTCAGTAAACACACACACACACACACACACACACACACACACACACACACACACACACACACACACGTGACTTCTCACTAAAAATGTGACTTTAATGCAAAATTGGGACCTTTTACCTTCTAATTTTGACCTTTTGACCTTTGTGACACATGTATGAATCAACATATCAAATTTTACCCTTAAATCAGACTTTGACTTTTCGTTTCATGAGCTGTGACACTGTCTCATATAAGTTGGGGGTCGCGGGAGAAGCAGAGAAGCCCAGAGGAGGTGAAGGAAGGGGGAGGAGGGGTCTTACCGCGGAGTGTCCCAGCAGTCTAAGGAGGTGCTGGTCCACGGGAGGAGGACAGCTGTGGAGGAGCAGCAGCCCGCTGGCCCAGTCCAGAGGGGAGGCCGGGCCCTCGGAGGAGGAGGAGGAGCGTTTGTACTCCTTCATGTCCAGGACGGAGGCCAGCAGGGCGGCCTGGAGCTCCTGCAGCTGCTCCTTCAGCAGCAGCAGGAGGAAGGGGCACGGAGGACCTGCAGACGTGAGCAGAGCCCAGGTTACCCAACACGAGTATTACATTAACACCAAAAACAGGTTTCAGGTATACTGGTCCAGGATCAGCCCAGTCTGACCCAGGGTTTGATCTCATGCTGTGTTTGGGCTCATGCCCAGTTAAACCAGTGTGAGGCTGTGTACTCTCCCAGTCAGTGTACCCAGTAAACATCAGAACAGGCTCCCTCTGTTTCCACCCACAGGACTCTGGCAGGGACGGTACGGATGACCTCACAGCTGTAATCAACACACAGAGCCTCAGGGTCTCTGCGATTGGCCCGAGGCTCCAGATGCAGCCCTCCGATTGGCCGCACGGGCCCGGCCCAGGGCTGCACGGCTGCTGAAGCTGTCAAAAGTTAATTTCCCATGAAGCCTCAGAGCTGCAGTGAAGCTCTCATTGAGAAAAGCCTCGGCTTTGTTTCTGAGCCGCAGAGATCCTGCGTGAGGCGGGTGGATCACCGCGTGAGGAAAAAACAGCTCAGACTGACTGCAAGGCTTTGATCTTTCTAACAGACTGCTGTCAGATTATCTGTAAATTCTAAACATTTAGATCTCAGACAGGTTTCCACAGCTCGAGGGCTGAGCCGATGCTGTGGGTGACGAGTGAGCGCGCGCTGCGAGTCCACTGGAAGCGATCTGAGTGGAAACTGTGTGCTGATGGAAACTGAGCAAACATCATCGGGAGCTTTAACCCTCACGTTACCGGAGCAGGAGGTCTGGATGGAGGGCAGCTCCCTCTGCAGCAGGCTGGCCTGAGCCTCCGTCACCCACAGGAAGAGCAGCGAGGGGGCGGGGCCCTTCCAACCGGCCAGCAGAGTCCCGCCCTTAGCCACGCCCCCATCCCACAGGCCGTAACCCCGAACCTCAGACGCCACCACGGTCACCTCGCACTCCTCCACCCCTGAGAGGAAAAATAAGATACAAGAAAAACAAATAAATCTGACTTTTACTCTGAAATTTTAATTATCTCCTAATTCTGAATTTCAGGTTATGATGTTTAATCCATAATTATAACTTCTCATCTGCCATTTTTCTCTTTGACACAAGGTGAAACATCCCAAAATAAAGCCAGCGCCGTTCATGGATTTCAGAGTAAAAGCAGGAGAATGTGCAGTCACTTCTATGTAATCAGATTTATTTACAGGTCTTATTTCTGTAGGAAACCAGCCAATGAGAGCCATCTGTCAGTCACAGGTAGCCCCACCCTAACTCCTCACCTGCTCTCCTTTGTGCCTCTAACAGGACCCTCATTTACATGTTTTAGTCTGAAAGACTTGAAATCAGAGCCTGAAACCACAAACCCATCAGCTCAGAGGTCAGAGGTCAGGTGAGCAGTGCAGGTTTAAGACGCTGCATCCACCTCTGCACACAGACACACTAACGCTTGTAAAACTATTGTACTTTCATTCCTCTCCTGCCTCCAGGAGCTCTCAGAGCCTCGTGGACCTCTGAACTGTGACCTGTGACCTTAAAATTTTGACTTTTCCTTTTATGTGAGAACTGGTCACATGTTTGCTTCTGTGCCCACACCCTGACCCACTCCCACGCAGCTCTTTGCTGCAGGTGTACCTGGGTGCAGCAGAGCTCAGGTGCTGTGTGGCTGCAGACCCATCTGTTAGTTTAAACTTCCTCTTTGCTTCTTTACTTTAAAATAAATCAGCATGTTTGTGTGTGTTTGTGGGTTTGTGACACTTTTAAAAAGCAGAACTGTGGCTTCATCTTTACAATGTTAGTTCGTTACCTTTCACAGGGATGGTGATCCCGCTCTCAGTGATCTGAGCAGAGAGAAAACAAACTGTTAGAGAACAGAACACGCTGCACTCTGTGATCGTAAAACTGAACTCTGTGAAAACAGGATGAACCTTCAGGAGCCGACGCTCCGCTGACCCACTGACCTCCTCCTCTGCTGCCTCCCGATTTTTAACGGCGCTCTAATTGAAGCTTTAATCGCTCGTTAAAGGCTGAAATGTTTGCAGCCTCGGGGGAAAACAAACCGGGCCCTTGATTCCTCTTTCATCGCCTCCAAGATCGGGGATTTCTCATCAGAGTTCTGGCTCTTATTTAGTCTTTACTTCGGTTTTTGTGTTCTCCCCTCACACATTAAAACAAATAAAGCTGGAAAACACGTGTGAATTATTAAAAGTGCAGAAACGAGCGGCAGAAAGCCGTTACGGACCGGCGAGCTGGAACGGGACGTGGAAAAAGAAAAACAAGGTAAGAAGTGCTGGATTTGGACGCAAACGCTGGAACGACCTACAGCCGCCGCCTGGCAGCAAACGCACCGCAGGCTGACCTCCGCAAACATGCAAAACACATAAAACACGCATGTGCGGGTTAAATGAGTCCTCAAAGTTAAAGGACTGTCCGTGCAGGAAGGCGGCGCGGTCACATGACTGAGATGCTGATCTCCATGGATCCCAGCGTGACAGGTTTGAGGTGCTGCTCCAACTTCACTGTTTTTAGATTACTAACAGATTTAAAACGTGACTTCAGGTCAGTGAGATATTGATTTAACAGAGTCAATAAATGTGTTTTATTGTTGCAGTGACTTCATCTGAACCCTTCAAAATAAAGTTCCAAACATTACAGCACGTTACAGCATCACAGGTTAGCGCACATCTGGAGCCGACACACAGAGTTACAGTCCTATAAAACACCCCGACATTAACAAAGATCCTGTTCATTCATGGGAAACCAAACAGAACCAAACACCGATCGTTCCTCAGACGTCAGTCACGATGGAAGGATATTCTTTAAGATTAAAGGTAAAAATGATGGAATAATCTCTAAAAGATGAAAATTTATGACAAAAACTATTGGACATTCTTTAAGAATAAAGTAATAAATTAATAAAATAATAAAAGTGTAAGTTTGGATTCCAGCTGCAGACTTAAATCTGAGTACTGACTGAGACTGAAGCTGTAAATATGAGGAAACCCTCGGCCTGCATCCATGGATCAGATCTTTCCTCAAAGAAAGCCTAAAGTTTGTGCTGATGGTCAGAAAATGTGTTGACCTGTATAAATCAGTGTGTGCAGGTAAAGAGCAGCTGTGAACACACTGCCAGGGACACCTACACACCTTTAATGTCACAAACCGTAAATCAGAGACCTGCTGCTGCTGCGTGCAGTCACACTGAGCACGTCTGTGTGCACGTCTGTGTGCACGTCTGTGTGCACGTCTGTGTGCACGTCTGAGTGAAGCTGACAAACCGTCTCACCATCAGCGTCCCGCTGGCGTCTGCAGCCGTCAGGCCGGCATGAAGCGAGATGAACTCCAGCTGCAGGAAGGAAGGCGGCGTCACAGGTAAGGGTCTGGGAGCCTGTGGGACGGTACAGAGGGACAGAGTGACCCCACAGGTACAGTGTGTGTGTGTGTGTGTGTGTGTGTGTGTGTGTGTGTGTGTGAGTGTGTGTGTAAAACAGTCACTAACACGCAGCCTTAATGCGAGCAATGAAAGGACACTCGATTAGTGCATGTTTGGAGGGCAGATGGTGGACGCTCAGCTGCTTTCAGGTTCGCTACGTAAACACAACAACAAACGGGCCGCGCTGCGCTCACATCCAATCTGGATCTGCTTACAGCACCGTTTACAGGCCCGCAGGGCCACAAACAAACGAGGTGACTCACTGCAGTCTCAAACATGCGACCGCGGCCCCACAGATCCCCCTCAGCCAATCTGGGTCATCTTTACAGGAGAGACCGCAGCAGCTGGCACGGATTACCGCGCAGGTAAACGATCCGACTCTCATATTAATGAGGAACATCAGGAGAACGTGCACAGCTTTAATCAGAGGACGTGATCTTTTTGCACAACTACACTTGATTATTTACACACAAATCAGTGCTCTGCTGTCAGGATTATTAATTCTTCCTGCTCAATAACGGCTCTGCACAGATGGAGCCGTTATTGAGAAATTACCCAAGTTCTTCCCACAGATTGGGATTTGATCTGTAGCCGCTGCCAGGCCCACAAAAATGGGGAGGGCTGCATCACGAAGAGCATCCGGCATTAAATCTTTGCCAAATCAAATCAAATCCAGATCACATGATCATGTGCCCCCCACCCCAAAGGGAGCAGCTGAGAGAGGACGGTAATTTGGACCGTTAATGTCATTTATAAGCCTCCTGAGAAGGTTTTATTCTTCAAGTTCTTGTTAGAAATAAAACACAATCAGCTGTCAGCAGCTGGTGGTCCTGAGTGGAGCCGCTCATGGATCAGAGTCTGAGCGGAGAACAGAGGAGACGACAAAAAGATGACAAAGAAGAAGAGATGAGATCATCTGAGATGATGAGGCTGGAGTCCATCTGACCACAGGAGGAGATGTTCAGGTTCACTGTGTAATTTCCACTCTGCAGATCTGTAGATGTGTTTTGTTTCCATTTGCTCCGCGTGTACGAGGCGGCCATGTTGGATTTCACTAAACATGGAGGTGCATAAATCTGACCGTTCCTCCTGCAGAGCCAGGAACTGCATTTGGCCGCAATAAACTTTATTATTGTTGCTATTTTTGTTATAGAAACAATAAAAATGCTCCACTTGCAGATGTCTGATGTCTCCGGCCTCGTTGGGCTGCTTTTGGTTCCGTTTCCTGTTTTGCTGTTTTTCCAGTCCAAGCCCACTTTTCAGCCAATCAGCACTCTGCCTACATCATCATCATCACCCTCACTGCCCAACACTGCTGGGTTGCGGGAACATGCAAACACATGTGCGCTGACTGCATCTGCACAATCCTTTAAAGACCTATGAATTTCATTAGTTTAATAAACATCACCTTTAATGACCTCTGCAGAGCCCGGACTCTGTTCTTGGGTTAAAGCAGCGCCTCGGTTTAATCCTCCGCTCGATAAATAGAACCACATTGTTTGGAGAGGCAGTCTGCTCATTGTGGATGAAGTGATGTAGGTCACACGAGTGCACCAGATGAAGTCCTGTTTCTGAGCAGCTGCAGGTGGACTCTGGAAATGAAAGCCTGCTGTTCTCAAACGTGACTCTCGTAAAGCAGCAGCCGCCGCTCGGCCCGCCGCCGCCCCCCCCCACGCCTTCGGATCGTCTCGGGAACGACCCCGCTGACTCCTGGGTGACTCCATCCCGAAGCGTTCGGTCTTTATCTCTCAGTTATAGACGTGTAATTACCGCACATGCCGCGACTCAGAGATAATCGCTTTGTTCTTGAGCGCTCTGCACGCTTATGTCATATTTCACAGCTTTTATCAGCATTTGTACACCTTAATGTGCTCAGAGCGTTAGCAGTGAAGAGGAAACACTGGAAAACACGGCGTTCTCCACCCATGCTATCAGTCTGTCCTCTGTGCGTACGCCTGGAGCAGCCCTGAGGAACACCGTGAGGAACGATTAAAGGTGTCTGTGTGATTTTAAAGCTGTTGCTGTCCAACATGTTATCAGACAAAGCTACTTTCTTTAGTTCTGCAAGAACACATTAAAGCTCCACAGTGGCCCTTGCTGACCTACCTGCACCTTCTCTGAGGTTCCCTGGTGGGATCTGTCCACCTGGCTGCTGCTATGTGATGTCCTCTTTGAGCCATCTCCACTTCCCTCACCATCCTCCTCCTCTTCCTCCTCCTCACTGGACAGCACGACTACAGGTTGAACCAAATGAGCTCAATCAAATCATTTAGCTTCACAAGTGCTGCTTTTAAAATATGAAGGCCATAATTATGTCTAGCTTTCTTTTGCTGTCAGAGACGTTCAGGACGGCCTCCTCTGACATCACAAAATGAGGTCAGACTCACTCGGTTCACTCGGTTCACTCGGCTTCGCTTTGGGATTCCTCAGTCGGAGGTGCAGGACGGCCGACCTGCTGCTGTTGTTCTTCTCTCTGAACTGCCTCCACCTCTCTCTCTCCTTCTCCCTGTCGTCAGCCTTCAGGTGGTTGCTGGTGCCGAGCCGCGCCCTACCGTCCACGCTCTGCTTCCTGTCCGGCGTCGTCCTCGACGATAAGACCACGGAGACGGAGGAAGAGGATCTGGTGGCAGAGGAGGGTCTTTGGACACCGGCGGGTGGAGCCTGACAGACAGACGGCTGTTTGAGGGGAGATTCAGGACTTCCTGTTCCACTCTGAAACAAACCAAAGCATTTGTGAGAGCATATTTAAAGGTTTATTCCCCATAATTAAAACATAAAGCTTCAGTTTTTTATTATCTGCTACTTTTTACTGCATGTCAGCTGTTCCTGTGTAATAACAACTTTATTGTGAAAATACTGAAACTTTATTGTGAAAATACTGAGACTATTCTGCAAACATTACAACATTTTTATTTTACTCTGAGAAACCTTTGATGCCTTTATTGTGAAAATTTCACAATGCCCTCTCTGAAATTTTATGAATTTACTTTTTGTGACTTTTATTGTGAAAGCATGCAACCTTTGGCCTTTACCTTCTTCTCAGAAGCGTCTCCCTTGGACTCAACTCTCCTCCACCTTTTGTCAGCCAGCGGAGAGGAACTCAAACTCCCAGCATGCCGCTCACCTCTGAGCTCAGCCAGAGTGTCCACAGAGTCCACAGAGATGGTTTTACTGATGGAAGCTGCAGAGGAAACACCGATCAGTCACTCTGAAACTCTCCCGCAGCCCTCTCTATCTGTGAAAGCTCACCTTTCTTCTTCTGTGGTGGAGACAGGTGTTCTGAGGCCGCCTCAGGCTGCAGCAGTCGGTCAGACGCTCTCTTAGGACGCCACCTGGTGGAGGAAACAGAGAAGAGCGGGCCAGCAAAAAAGGATTATTTAAAATATTTCACAGCCTGGATCGTTAATGAAGTGTATCAGAAAAACTGAATTAAAGTATAAAAGTAAGTATAAAAACATTTTATTTACAATTACAGTTAATAATAAAATAATTAAAATAAATATTGTGCAATCAAAATATAAACAAATCTGAAATATGTCACTATGTGGCAAGAGATACTCAAATCTTCAACAGTCAGCTACATAAAACCAATATTTTAGAAAAAACAAATAAGCACTAACTTAATAATAAGAAAAATCACTAAAATGATTAGAAAATATTCCCCAAACACATGAAAATGTGAAGAAAAAAAATTAAAATCAGTAACAATTACGAAAAATATTAATTAAATATTGCATTAAATGTCCTTTAGGGGAAAAAACTGCATTAAAATCAAAAGAAAAATTATAAAATGTCATAAAAATATTTTAAAATATTTAAATATTTAATATACATTTAAAATGTACACTTTTTTAAAATTATTTTTGGAGAACATGGCCTGTAATTGTTCTGTAAAATATCCAGAAAAATATCCCTAAAAGCTGTGAAAACATTCTGAAAATGCATTTATTTGTAAAAATGTGAATACTACAGTTAAAATTTCTGAGGAAATGTGTTAAACATGTTAATGAAAACAGTCAAATTAGTTTGAAATATGAATTTTGGTCTGAACTTAATGAAAAGCCCACACTGATGGAGCTCCAGGTTGTTATCTTCCTGTTATCGACAGGTGATGCTCTGAAACTGAAACTCACCCGTTTGACAAACAGCTCGACGACTCGCCTCTCTTCCCCGCCTGTGATTGGCTGCTCCACCCGCCTGCCGCCCTGTGATTGGTTTCTGAAGCGGCGCCCTTGTTGGGGCTGTTGAGTTCCAGCAGCGTCTTGACGACGTCTCTGAAAAACGGCTTACATGGCGCCCTGCGAGGAAACGACCCGCTTACTTTTTACATTTTAGAGCAGGTGTAATAACTGCAGCCTGCAGGGGGCGCTTCACTCACCTCTGTCTGTCTGAGGAGCCACCCACGCCGTTCCTGTCGGCTCCACCTCTGCCGGAATGATCCCCGTAACCCTGCCCGCACCAAGCACAACCCATTTATTAACTCCAACATACCACCTTAAATGAGCCAAAATACTCAGTAACCCTTTAAACGTCAGAATGGGTCAGACGCCTTAACACAACCCACTTATCCCATCTTAAATAAAATCAAGCTTAACCAGACTGCCTTAAATAAATTATCACCACACATCAGATTCCACCTTAAGTGAGTGAAAAGGTTAGACAGTACACACGACATTAACTCAACCTGCCGACCTGAGCTGGGACCATTAAATTAAATATTCAGAAGTTAAACGATAACAGCACCTTACAGACGTTACCAGTGAACACAGCCCAGGTATGAGGAGGAGGAGGAGCTATAAAGTTTGACTGCTGTGCTCCTGACGCTCTCCAGCACGAGACTGAGACGCTGTGAAGGACTCAACACCGACCCTAACTGGACTCCTTTCTGAACCCTCCGTCAGATCCACACCAGTGGGTGTTACCACACCATCCCAGGAAACAGAGACGGCTTCCATGTTTTAGTGAAGTTCAGCTTACGCTGAGGTACTTCTGATCCTCCACTGTGTCCACACAGACCCCGTGGATGGAAACGAGTACTCTGGTGTTCTATCCTCCTCGCGTCCACAGCCAGTTCCTGTGCAGGTGCCACATCACGATGGATCTGCTAGCACCACATAACAGAGTACTCTTCCTTATCACCCTCTCTGAGACAGCGCTGTCAGAAAACAGCTGTAATCTCTGCAGTAGCTGAAGTCTGTGGCGGACAGGATGAAGAGGACGGTCCCTGCTGGGCTCCAGTGTTGCAGGTGCACACTGTGATCAGCCAGTCAGGTGGTCATATTTGGATCACCGGGGAAGCATCCACCTGCATCACTGCTCGTCACCGAGCAGAGCCGGCCTGCTGCTGCTGAAGTCAAACAACAACTCTCACAGAGCTCGCTGGCTTCTTCTGGTGGGTTAAGCAGGAAGGGCCTAGCAGTGGACTGACCACAGGCTGGGGTCGGTCCAGGATGAGTCTCTTCATGATATGGGATGTCAGCGCCATGAGTCAGCAGTCATTAGCACCATTACATCAGCACAGGCACGAGACGTGACTGCTTCCACGGCATGGCATTCACAGATTCAGGCTCATCCTGAAGATGTGACACCCCACAGAGCTGGGGGCAAACACTCTGGCCCCGTTTACACGACACCGTTTCAAAATGAAAACGGCGTCGTTTCGATGCGTTTGGACCTCCCGTTTACACGAGA
>JAVDPK010001743.1:29023-40274 GCA_034780415.1 Cichlasoma orientale | reverse complement strand
GTTTTGTGGGTAAAGTTACACTGAGTACAGCATCCACAGCGATCATTACCTGATGAAATAAGATTCAGAAAATCAGCCGGCTTTGGAATCGGAAGAGAGGCTCTTACTAAGAAGTTGCTAAGATTAGGGGGTCGTTTATACTGTGCGAGGTGGTGTATTGAAACATTTTAGGGTTGGATCTGTACTGATTATATGCCAATGTTTATTATAATGTTCCTTAGGTCTCTAGATCATCAATGTACCTATTCCAATGTGAAATATGAGACAAGAAGGGATTAAGAGACTCGTTAAAGATGACATTGTCCTCAAAAGTTACTCACCTGTTCGAAGTTTGATTAAATTAGATTTCTCAGGAGCGTTCTAGGTGTGCGGACTATTTTTCTTGTTTACTGTGGTTTTTTGTCCAACACCCTTTTGTTAAGTTTTTTGATGTGCGTGCTTTTTCTTGTTCTACTAAGCATACCAACACTGTCACTAAAACCTGCCATAGATGCTGTCCTATGAGACAGAGTCAGTCTGCTACCAGTCTATGATTGGATGGAGTCAAATTAGCAATTACCTGCAATCTGTTTCTGATAATACAGAAATTAACTGTGATAAAGCATCAAAAATCACATACCTGTTGCGGTCTACACAGACAGAAATTCACATTAACTATTATATTTGTGCTCAGTAACATTCCTGTTCTATAGGAATAAAACCAGAATACAACCAGCTGGCGGCCCGGTGAGCCGAGTCCCCTCCAGTTGTGCTCATGTGCATGTGTTGCCAGTCTCTCTGCATTTATGAACGTATCTGCAAACCTTCAACAGTCTGCTGTCATTCTAAGTCAGACTTCATCTGCTTGCAAAAAGGTTGCCTCTTATCGGGCGACCTATGCCTTGATCAAAAATGGTCTTGAGTGTGCAACTTTTTTTTTTTTTTTTGTAGATGCAAGGAGGCTGCTGTCCTATTTTCACTCATGCAACTGAGTCGAGCCATGAGCTTGCTTACTCGGCTAACGTTATCTCAGGATGGTGTGCATGACATGAGCCCATTTGTTCAGTAGTCCCAGAGTATTTTAATTTATTTGATAAAATATCAATATTTGGTATTCCAATATCGATACAATATCGCCACTCAAAATGTTGCGATACTATGCTGTATTGACCACCCCCCCATCCCTGGTACCTATGCATAGAGAGCTTCTTGCACAAACCACAGAAGAGATTTTTAACTTAGAGGACTGTTTGTTGTGTTTTAACAAAATGTATAATATTGTCAATATGATTAAAAAAATACAAATTCAACAAAGTAACTATTTTTGTCCATTTCATGAATACGAATAACAGTTTTTTGTTTTGTTTTGTTTTTTTGGACATGGCCTAGAAGACCATTTTAGAGTTTCATGGCTTATGGGACCCTTAAAAAGGACCACTGATTACCCACAAGTTAAAATGTGGGCTGTGATTAAATACTTAGGTAAAGCATATATAATTAAACCAATTAACATTGTGAAATATAAATGCAAGGTAAAATCCTGATGATTTTTTATAGTAAACAGTTTTATAGGGTGCTGCATACAGGGGAGATGTGATTAATAATTGCATCAGAGTTAATAACCTCCGCGTCTCTGACGGTGAAAGTCGGAGCAGCGCGGGCTTTTTGCATCCTCGTGAGTGTCTTCGGGTTGCCGGGGCGACCGAAGGGGTCACGTGATAGAACGCTTGCTGGTCGCGGCGCCGCCGCCGCTGCTGTACCGTATGTGTGTATGTGTGTGTGTCTGCAGCCCTTCACACGCTTTGGTCGACCAGTACACACAGCGGAGCTTGTCGTCTGTAGAGACGCGAACAGAGACAGGTAGCTTAGTCCGGGTATGAAACATGGAGCTCTCGGCGGTGGGAGATCGCGTTTTCGCCGCGGAAGCCATACTTAAACGCCGCGTCCGTAAGGTGAGGAACAGCCGCCACCGTCCCGCGTGTTTTGACTGCGTGCAGATGTTGGCCGTGGGCAGCGCGGCGCGGCAGTGCTCCAGTCCATAGGCTCGGGGCTGTCATCTTGCGCCTATGCAATGCTGCGGAGGCCTTGTGGCTGGCGTATGCCTTTACTTTAGTAGTTTGAGCTAGCTGAAAGCTAAGCAGCGAGGCTATCAGTCATGGCTTGTATATTGAGGCAGAGACGGGGCAATAAAAACAGCGACACAAAGAAGGGACTAGCTGAAAAGAGACGCCAGCTCCGCTGATGGTATGTGGACTGTGCTATGAAATGGAGAGGCCTGGTTTCCTTGCCAGCTAATGGTAGCTAAAGCTATACGGTCACAGTCAGCAGTTTATAGCCCGTGGAAGAAATGTATGTAGCGCCCACATTAAAGGCTGTTTGACTTCGTTACTTTCTTTCTTCTGCACGGTGTGAAAGGTGGTTGCAGAAGTCCTTATATGCTGCTGATGAGAAACGAGCCTTCAGCCACAGCTGATGGAGGACTTTTGATAGTTTTCAGTGTATTATTAGTATTTGCCCCCTGGAATAGACCCTATACATTATGGCATGCTGTCTCCTGAAGCTGCCGGTATACACAGTTAACCAGCGGGCCCACCATCCCTCCAGTTACTTCTGTTTTCCCTGCTAGAAGTTTTTAGCTGCACCCACTTGCTCTAAAATACTCACACTACCTGAACAAACTTAGATTTCTGATAAACTTGACATTCGCATTGCATTCTCAAGAAATGGAAATTTGATTCCTAAATGACCCTCTGATTAAAAATGTAACTCTAGCCATGATGAGGTCACATCCATCTGAAAAGAAGTGAAGTAATCCTCAGCTGCTACTTACGAACATGGACTGACTGAAATGTGTTGAAGTGCATTAATTGCATTGCAAACTTGGTGTTGCTTTGCAGCATGTGGGATTTTGTTTCTGTGTTGGTGTAAAGGGCAGAAAATCCCATTTGTAGATGTAGTTAATACATACAATTTCTTGTGCTGAAAATGTGTTGTGGGTGTAGTGTTTTTTTTTTATAAATCTGCTCTCATGTGAACTGTTTAACTAATCTTCTATATGTCTTCTTACAGGCAAGGCTTGAATACCTGGTGAAATGGAAAGGATGGGCAATGAAGTGAGTGCATTTTTTAAATTTGGTTTTATCTACTGAAAAATTATATTAACTGTAATTTAGTGCAAAATTAATGTGTTTGTGTGTGTGTTTTCTTTATGTGTCTGCATTTTTGTTCAGGCACAGCACTTGGGAGCCGGAGGAGAACATCCTGGATGACAGACTGATTTTGGGGTTTGAACAAAAGTGAGTCAAGCTGCTTCATTAGGAGCCCTGCATGCAGTTTGAGTAACAGAGTCATCTTTTTTCTGTGCATGTTTTCATTGTGTGCTAAGCGCAAAAATTTGGCTCCTATCTTCAAAAAAATTGAAAGCCTGTCTGTAAAGTCCCCTGCCTTTGTTTACCCCTTAATCATATGTTCTTGTTTTAAATTATTTCCAGTGTATCTTCCTCTAAGTGCTTGTGTTTACTCACGCTTTCACCTCCTCTTTCATGTCTTTACGTTCCTCCTCCTCCTCTTTGCTGCCTGACTGTAAAAAGTCCATCTACGTTGAACTTCATTTTGTCTGATGGCAAGCTTCTTGAGAGACTTGTGCTGCTCACAGAAATGTTTACAGTAAAGTTGAAGGATCAGAAAATGTTCCGTGGGGGCCCCCCCCCCCCCCAAAAAAAAAAAAACCCAACCCAAAATGATGGCGTTTTTGCTGTGTGGCATTCCTCTCCTCGCTGCATCTTGCGTTTCCTGTCCTTCTCCACTGCCCATGTTGAAAATAAGAGCAAAAGGAAGCCTAACTGTGTTCAAGTATGGCTTCAGAGATACTCTTTGTACCCGCTTGCTCTCCTTTCACACACACCTACGGCTTTCATGTCTGTCATCATATTCGCTCTCATTGTGTCGTTCTTTTTTTAGTGTGTCTTTTCGTTTGTGGTCCGTGCTGCTGTAACTGTCACTTCTTTTTATAGAGAGCGGGAAAGAGAATTGCACGGGCCAAAGAAAAGGGGACCAAAACCCAAGAACTTTGTTAAAAAGGTACTATTTCTGGAGTTTGTTTTGATGTTCCTCCATAGGGATGAGCTGCTGCATTTAAAGTCATAATTAAAAGTTTTACAGGTGGATGCTTTTCACGTCAGAAAATACAAATTGCCTAAAAGGCTGAAATAATCCACATTAATTTATGCAACTTTGATGCAATCTGTACCTTTGTTGGGTTTGCATCACCCTGCAACAAACAAAGTGGAACATTCTGTTTGTGGTTTCTGCTGTTAAAGCTGAAAAAAGATTAACCTTCCTGATCTTCAAACACTGTTTGAAGTTTATTTAAATTTACGTACTGTGCGTGTCATGTCTTTGGCAAATGACATGAAAAGAAGTGTGAGCTGCAGGGGACACATTTGTCCTGTGCTACGTTTTTGCCGAGGCACACTGCAGGCAGTTAGGTGTTAAAAAACACAGCAACCTTTGCCACAGAAAAGTGCTTTCAGAAGCTTTAAAAGCACTGGCTACAATATCTAATGTACCATGTTTTGTAAGCCAGCCAATCTGTGGAGCTACACAGGTTTTCGGGCATCATTTATATAGCAACAATAACTAGATAATAACAGAGTAGACACTTTTGATTGAAGTAACATTCACCATTGAACTTTAGGGTGTTCGGTGCAACTAAATGCAGTCAACCTCTCCTTGTAAGCACAGATTTTTATTAGTTTAAGATCAAAGGACCCTATTAAAACTAACTGTAGTTTAATAAAGGCTAAAATTTCTGGAAAGTGTACACATTTTAAGCATTAGTTACAACACAGCCATCCAAAAAGCATTTTAATGACTAGTATAAATCATTTTAACTCCAGTGTTCCCAAAAAGACTTACTTGAGTGGGTGCCCATGCTTAGACAGGCGCCAGCTCCACCCTGTAGAACTGTAGCTAGAATGAGCGGGAGCAGAAGGCGAACTAGTTCACACACTGCTCCACCGAGCTCACCCAGGCTGCAGAGCACAAGAAGTTCAGTAAAAGTGGCAGTGAGTGCAGAGTATGTTGAAATGGGTTCAAATAATAAAGCTCGCTTAGTTTCTTAAATGTGTTTTTGTCCCCAGGGTCGTGGTCATAAAGGAGAGACCAGCGGCCGAGCCTCAAACAGCCGCCAGACCACTTCGCGCCCCACTTTGTCCACCTCCAGTCGGGCAGCTTCCTCCTCCTCCTCTGCCTCACCTCATCATATACCGTCGTCCTCCAGCTCAACTGTCGCACCTTCTCCTAAACTCAACTCACTTGCAGCCACCCACAAACTGAAGAAAGACATTCACCGTTGCCACCGGATGTCCCGGCGCCCCCTGCCTCGCACTGACCCCATGGCGACCACTTTCTCCAGTCCTGGTGGCTTCCCTTCCCGCATGCACGTGTCCCCCTTCTCTGAAACCGTCCGCATCCTTAACCGTAGAGTGAAACCCCGAGAAGTCAAGAGAGGTCGAATCATCCTCAATCTGAAGGTCATTGACAAAGCGGGTAGGGGTGGCACAGCTGCAGGGAGTAGGAATATTTCAGCAGGACGTCAAAACATCCCATCCCGCAATCGCATCATTGGGAAGAAGGGAGAAGCCCCATATAGACCTTTCCAGCCTCCTCTGAAGATGCTGGGGTTCCCGATGTACGGGAAGCCATTTGGGCTGCAGTGTGGTGGAGCTGTGCCTTTTCACTCCCACCCAAGTTCATGCTCCAGCACAGGAGCTAGGGACAGCCGCACCACCTCTTCTCAGTACCAGTCACCTCCTTCTCCTTGCAGCTCCAGTGGGTCTGAAGGAAAATCTCCCACCAATGCTACAGCTGCCCAGTCTCAGCCTGCCACTGGGGCCTCACCTGCTAGCAAGGATCCCAAGTCCAGTAAACCTCACGCAGAGACCCAGAAGAGCCAGGGCACCAAGCCCTCCACCCCTGCCCCGTCCTTGGATGCAAACCAGGCTGCATCATCATCATCACCCTTCCTCCCCGCCTCTCCCTCTTCTTCAGTGGAAGACGAAGAAGGCGAGGGTGCCCCGGACCGTCCGGTGCCCACAGAGGAAGGCAGGAAAAATCCTCGCCAACGCAGGGCTAAACATCAGTTGCCCATCACGCTTCCCGCTGCCACTCCAGGGGACCAGATCTCTGCCCCTGCTGAACCCCAAAGGGTGCCTGCTGAAGGAGACCCCGACTGGCACCCTGAAATGGCGCCGAGCTGCAAGGATGTCGTGGTCACAGATGTGACCACGAACCTTGTCACCGTCACCATAAAAGAGTTCCCCTCCCCTGCCTCCACCCCTGCTTCGCCTTCTGCTAGTCCCGAAAATGCCTCTTCCCCTGCTCCTGTCACCGCCGCCGATGACGCCTCCCCAGCGAAGCCATAAGAGGACAGACATTATGAAGTTGATTGCCATAGATGAAAGAAAAAATGTCACGCCAGTGTTGCCACTTCAGCCCTCTTCTACCTTTACCTTAAAGGGTATGTCCATAGTTGTGTAATGATTAATGAAATATAACCTGACACCGCCCAGCCATTGAATAGTTTAAAAAAAAGGAGCATATTTTTTTTAGAAGAATTGTATAAATTTGAGATGGGGCAGCTAATACGCCCTTCTTGTCATTTCAATTGCCATATTTTGTCCACTTGCACAGCACTGACTCTTTGACTGGGATGGAAATGGTGTTAATTCTCTTTCACCTGCTTCAGACATGCTGAGTTTAGCTTGTTTGGTACAATGTAATATTGTCCTAAAAGTGGAACCTTTGCCCATTCGGTGTGCAGGTTGAACTTTTAGAAAGCATACCGAGTCTGTGTGGAAGAAACCTAATATTTAGATGTGTGCTCTGCTCTGGAGGCTGTTGTCAGCAGCCTGCAGTCTCATTGGAAGTTCAACTCATTGATAACTGATTTGAACTTAACCCAGTTGGACTCTCAGATATTGCATCAATACAGCGAGGTAAATGCATTTGACTGCATCAGAAAAACAACCTATTCTATGTATTGTCAGTTTTTCAAGGCCTTTTCCTCTTGCTCTCTTGAATGCACATGCATATACATACAGTATGAGTAAGTATTTATATGCACGCACAACCGTAAAGGCTGCAAAAGAATATATGAAAAAAAACAGTAAATTTTTTTTTTTAAGTTATTGCTGCTCTTGCAGTCTCTCCTTACTTGCCTTGTTTTCGCTCAGACCCCACCACCACTTTGACTCCGTAACGTCCACCAAGACCCTAAACTGGCCTGCAGTCAATTTTGACAGTTCTTCTTTATGCCATAATCGCGACAACTTCTCAAACTATCTACTAGGTCTAGAAGGTCCATGAGCTGAACACAGTTCAGACTGAAGCCGTCGACAAAATGCAGCTAAAAATAGAAGTTGACTCTATGGCAGGTGTTTCAAGTCTGTGGAACATGAATCCAGGCAGCTGTGGCTTGTTCAATGTAGCGACTGTTAAGTTTATTTATCTTCCACTTTGACAGGTAAAATGTTTCCCATGCTTTCTTCCTGTGGATGTTGCCAGTTTTTCCTTAATGCTTTAGAACTGTTCTTTATTAGGATGTGCTCTAGTAGTAGTGTCAGTAGAAGTGCTTTATTCAGGCTACCCATAGGGCTAGTGCAGGAACTGGAGGACATGCATGCGTCTTTTCCACTGATGCAGAGCTGGTGCATAGCTACTTCCAACTTGGGTGCCTTACGAGAACAATTCCACGGATTCATAACCGGACATTACATAGGGTTATGTAGCAAAGGCTGGGGTCATTTATATGGGAAGAAGAATTTGTAGGCTGGGGCGCCTGAGTGGCGGTGCAGGCGGCCCGGGTTCACGTCCGATCTGTGGCCATTTACTGCATGTCTTCCCCATCTCTCTCCTCCCGCTTTCCTGTCTCTCTCCACTGCAATCTATCAAATAAAGCCGCAAAAAGGCCAAAAAATAATCTTTTTTTTTTTTAAAAAAAGAATGTCTAGGCTGCATTTGTGAAACACTGGTGTCTTTCTTGTGGTAGTCACTTCAAGAGACAACAGTGGTTACAATTTTTGGAGCTTTCAGTTTTGTGAAGCTGCTAGTGCCAGCTTTTTGGAACCAGCACCAATATTTTTGCGGTGAAAGTGCATTAAACTGGTTTTGGATGGGGCACCTGCACTACTTTAGTGGAAAAGTGTTAATGTGGGCCTGCGTCCATCAGGCTGTAGTCTTCAGTGATGAGTAGTAAGACGGCTTTGTTTCTTGCTCCTGTTTTACCAGCATTTGTTTTGCTTAGGTCTCTGTGAGTGAGGTCCAACATGTCTTTAAAGTCCTGGCTTTAGACTCAGATTTTTAACTTAATGTCCTTACTTCAGATTACACGACGCTCTTGAACACACACAGAGGAACCATGAGGAATGTGACCAAGGATGCATTGATGTTCCAGTCTAAACCAAAACATCCTGTTTTGTTGCTGGTCTCTGTAAGGATGTCGCCTCAAGGCAAATCATTGCTTGACTGGTTGATGTCATCTACTCTGTAGTGACTCTGTGAAATGACAGTCAATCAAATGCTTCATTTTTACCAAGTGAACCAGCTTTTTTTGTTTCCTGCCTTGTTGCTTTTACCTGTTTATGAAGGATAAAATCTGCGGCCCGCTGTTTAATGACTGGAGAGGATGTTGGCAGTGATGTCTTCCCCTTTTCAGACACATTAGAGAGGCTGGCTGTCAGTAGGATCACAGTGCAGTTGGACAGCGGGTCTGGGAGTTTTGTGGTTAGAGAACCTGCTTGATCTCTAAAGCTTTGATCCAACACCCTTGTGGTCCTGACTGTAAACCTTTTGTCAGGTACATTAACCAGAGGTTGTTTGCAGCTAAATCCCTTAAGCTTAACAGTGATCAAAGTTCCTGATCTTATCTTCAAATGCATCAGAAGTACTTTAAAGAAACCTCTACAGAGCCCTTTACGCACACACACACACACACACACACTCGTTTTCTTTCCTGCTCTGTCGAGACCCTCCCAGACCTCGGCTCTTACTCTGCTCTATCTACAGTATGTGTTATAATATTAAAAGCTTCCGCATGTGTTGCCTTAGAGCTCACTCTCAGCTGCACTTTGGGCAACTTTGACCTCACCCCACTTTGGCTCTTGTCAAACAGAACAGCTGAAAACGTCATTAAATCACGACTCTAGCTTGGTGACTTTAAGGATTGCATTGTTGCAGACTGTAATAACATTTTAACGGTTTTCTGTCGTCTTCTTTTCCAGAACGTTCCCGTCATATACTGAATGGTTCTAGTTGTTGTCGATGCTGTTTCAGTACTCATAGGTTACACATGGAAGGATTTATTCCAAAGTGACACATCCATTACACGAAGAAAAGGAGAAAAATGGTCAATAACTCAAATTTAAATTGATGTATTTTTTAATAATGGCAGTACTTAAATCCTTATTTGACACAGTAAAAAAACAGAGTGCTCATATATTTTCTAGAATTATTTTCTTCTCAAATGGATATATTGTAATTTGGAATAGATTTTTTCATCTACTCTATCTCTAATATCTTTAAGTGGTGGATAGAAGTGACTCTTGCAGTTGGTAGATTTGTAAGGTATTAGACTGCTAAGCAATGCTTATTTTTTTTGCTTTCTCATACGGGGTTGCACAACTCAACTTAGTAGCCTGTCTTTCAACCAAATAGGGCTCTTGATTTTATCGTTTCAGTTTTGTAAAGCTTGTTTTCCCCTCTTTAATTGTTTTGCATTTCTATGTGATCTAATTTCAAGTGCTAGATTCATTTGGCACTAATTAGAAGAAAAAGAAGGATCCTTGTTTAAATGAATGGATAAAGATGCTTAATGAAATGAAAACAAGCGTTATTTTGTTGTTTGTACTGTACTTAAATACTTTTTTTGAAATATGCATAATATTGTCAATGTGATGCTGTTTATTTGAATGCCATTTTATTTTTTTTTAGTAGTCCAATATGGGTTTGATCAGAAGGACGACTCCGGCTGATTTTATGTGTCAAGACTGCAGTTTTGTCCGGTTTTATGCTAATATGAATTATGTACATTGTATTGATGCTAAAGACGAGGAGTTGGAGGATAATGACATTGTAATGTATCTGAACTTCTGAAGCATGTTTTACAAACCCTTATTGTACAGATTATGTATTCAGTGTCATGTTACCTGTTATTGTTGTTGCTTTCTGTGTGTTTCTCGTACAAAGCTTTTAATTAAAAGCTCTCTAAAAAGCTTCATTTTGCTTTTTCAGCTGTTGTCATTTTTTTAGGGTTTTAACATAAAAAGCAGAAAGAACTTTGGTTCATAAATGCAACTTCAACACTTTTAATTAATTCCAGATGTTTCATTTGTCGTGGGGTATTAAAGGAACAGACCTCACCTTTCCATAAAGCTGTTTGTCTCTCAGGTGTCCAATTACTTTTGGGCTACAGTCACAGGACTCTGCAGTCCTCTGAAGTGCACCTTTATTGTTTTCATAGGAATTATGAGGGTAAGTAGCAGCCAGATATGCTGCTAATCAAATGCACAAAGTGTGAGCACCTCTGTAAAAGCAGAGGTTTTGGTCTGGAGCATTCATGTGTGTGTGTGTGTGTGTGTTAACACAATCCCACAACTGTGTTCTAGCAAATTCAGACCGTGCAATCCTCTGAGAAACTGCAAAACTCCCAAGAGCTCCATCTCAGACTCTACAGGTGTCAGCATGTTAAATATTAAAATCCATGACAGCACATTTAGATTAGACAATCCAGGAAAAACCCTCTGAACAAACCACAAGACTTCTGGAATAATGTCATTTGGACACACGAGATCAAAGTGGAGATGTTTGGCTTTGATGCACAGCACCACATTTGGCAAAAAACAGACAGCGTATCACCTCAAACACCACATACCAGCTGCCACACATGGTGGTGGAGGGGTGATGATTTGGAGTTGTTTTGCAGCCACAGGACCTGGGCACCTTGCAGTCATTGAGCCAGCTATGAACTCCTCTCTATACCAAAGTATTCTGGAGTCAAATGTGAGGCCATCTGTCTGACAGCTAAAGCTTGGTCAAAGCTGAGTGATCCCAAGCACAGCAGCAAATCTACATCTGAGTGTCTGAAAAGGAAAAGAATCATTAACGGATGCTTGCAAAACTCAGTGAACTAAAGCAACTGTGGTGCCTGGCCAAAAAGCTCAAGACAATACACGACTTTCTTAAAATCAAGCTCTTTATTTCAAACAAACACTTT
>JAVDPK010001742.1:131245-145732 GCA_034780415.1 Cichlasoma orientale | reverse complement strand
GTGTGTGTGTGTGTGTGTGTGTGTGTGTGTGTGTGTGTG
The DNA here is from genome assembly GCA_034780415.1 of Cichlasoma orientale. Lineage (NCBI taxonomy): Eukaryota > Metazoa > Chordata > Actinopteri > Cichliformes > Cichlidae > Cichlasoma > Cichlasoma orientale. The sequence goes on along the minus strand of JAVDPK010001742.1, from coordinate 145,693 downwards.
TGTGTGTGTGTGTGTGTGTGTGTGTGTGTGTGAGACAAGAAAAAATAAATGTGTGTGAGTTTTAAGCACTTCGGTCAGTAAGACTGGAGAAAGCAAATAGTGTATTTAGAGTCAGTTTGAAGGCGTGGAGGAAGCCCACAGAGTCTTGGACCAGCTGATTCCTGCTGCCCAACGCGGACAGAAACGTTTCTTGTTGCAGTTTTGTCTGCGTGGGGAAACCTGCTGTGAAAATATGCAAAGTTTAATCAGAAGAACTAAAAAAGTATACAGCTGTTCTTTTCTTCCGTCAGAAGATCGAGATCATACCCATCTTTCAACTGCCCGACTCTTCCTGAACTATGCAGGGAAACATCGAGATTTTCCAGGTCGTGCAGAACAGGGAATGTCAGGTGTGGCCTGAAGCTCAAAGCAAGCAGGTAGTCAAAACATTTTACCAAAGTTTGCTGGAATGTAATCCAGATTTAATCGCAACACAGAGGTTTATGATGCGGCAGCAAATTACCACATAGTCACATGTAGTCGGGGAATGTTAGGACCGTTGCTTTGGCTGGCTTCTTCTCACGGAGGTGATTGAGTTGTTGGTGGCAAAGCTCCAGAAGAATAGCTACAGTTCAGTTAGTTCATCGATCCATGAATACAGAAACCGAAAGCGATGACTAAAAATCCTTCCAGAGCCTGCAGGTAGATTCAGGGAGGCGGAGCTTTGCGCCGAAAGACGACATGTGCAGTAGAGCGTGTGTTTGGAGTATGACGTGAGTGTGGCATGTAAGTGTGTTTGACACACTGCAGCTTGAGTTCATTAGCTTGCAGACTTTGAGCCACACTTACAGACTCAGTGTAAATGACAAATGCGAATAACTTATCATGATTATGATTTTATAGAGCGGTGCTTTTCAGGCTTTTCGTGCCCACGGCACACCAAAGGGCAAAGTAGAGTTTTCAGGAACATGTGGATCCACATCTGCACATAAAGGCTGGCTTCTGTTCAGCTCTTCACTCGACTGTCCCGGCTCTTGTGCTGCATGTGCACATTGCACGACAGCTGTAAATGACACCAATCTACTCGCACACACATCTACTCTCTTTGATGTCTGTGTGGGTCACACTTCAGACAGCATTTGATGTCAGTGAACTACAGATAAAATCTCAGCTGTCCGAGTCGCAGCAGATAACAGAGAGCGCACAAGTGTCTGGTTTGGCTGGTAAAGATAACACTTTATCTCAGGCAGTTGTTGGTTTCCTGTCATCTCCTGTGGCTGCATTACAGCCCCTGAGAACCAGCAGCAGCCCAGTCTTTCCTGTCTCCAGCTCTCCATCTATTTCCCAAAGTAACAAAAATCTCACATTTAGTGCGAATGGGGACATGAAAATGGTTCAGTTACCAACTTTTAGGACGTCTGTCACTGACTATGTGAAACTATGTCCTTTAAATCACTCCCTCCAGGCCAGTTAGACTATTTCAGCTGTTTGTTACACCACAGCAAGCCCAAAGCTCTGCAGTGGAGAAACACGACCCTCCCGTTAGTTTACATTCATAACTGATCGTGTATCGGCTGTTCCCATGGTGGGTGTTCATGTTAACCCGTAGTTTCAAATAATGTACGGTCACTCCCTGTGGGCCAAAAGCTCAGGCTGCAGAGGTCATTCTACCATCTACGCCTGCTTTTCAAACCTTCTGTTTACGATAGGCAGCCAATCAGTAGAAAGCTGGCTTAAAGGGAGGTTGGTCTTAAAGGGGAGGGGCTAAAGCGGCTTGTTTCAGATAAACTGCGGCTCTTTCACTGAGGCCCAGTACAGGACTTAGAGTCTGATGGTGCACTGATGGTGCAGTCCAATAACATGGCACTGACACCAAAGGCCATCCTACCGTCACGTCACCCCCAACTTCTGCTTGTTTTGGACCTGAAATTGTCACAGTTCCATCAGCAGAGGAATCATTTTGTCAGTCAAAATTCACTTAAAATGTCTTTGAGTGCAGCAATCGAGGGACTAAGTAAAGCCTTGTTATTGCTAACAGCACTGCTGGCCTGGGAACTGTGTGGAGAGACGTGATACTGTAGCTCCAACTCTGTCCTTCGCCGTCGAGACTCTGTAGAGTCGGGCCAGCAGATAGACCTGATCTCCACTCCCAGCATACCAGCGTGACTCATAATTCCCGACTGGACTCCCAAGTTCCATTTCAAGAATACTTTCCTTGACTTATTTTGAGTCTTTCAGACGTTGTACGTTTTCAGATGTGAGCTTGTGGCACAAACAGCTGTCTAAAAAGCAGATGTGAGACTTTGAGGCTGGTGGATGTGTATTTTTTGGGGGTCTGCATAAAGACCTGTTTAAAAGGCTGTGCTGTGATAGCAAAATAAAAGTCTGCCTGCACAGTCAGTGATGCTTCCTCACTGGTGGGTTGAGCTTGCCCATGTTCGGGGCAGCGTGAGCCCCGGGCTGGGAGCTGCAGCACAGCACAGCGGTAATATATATTAATGCCATTATTGAGATCTCACTGCTAGTTCCAAGTGTCTTCATTTAGACTTACTGACATCAAATCTAGCCTGAACAGCTTTGCTTTGTTCATCTTTGAGACTTCTCATCGCTGGAAAGTCCTCAGTGTGATAGCATCTGTACTGCTGCACGTTTCTTTAGTGCGCTCTGGAGAAAATACATCAAAGTTTGTATCAGCTGTGAGTCTCACGGGTCTCTTTCTGAGGCGCCGTCTTTTTGTGGTTGTTCCTCTTAGTCCGTCATACTTTAGTCGCCATTCACACTCTGATCCTCAGATAAAGGCTGATACAGGCTTTCTGCACTTACTGCTACCCACATGAAAGGTGCGATTTCTCTCTGCTTCTACCACCACTTCTCTTTCTGAGAAACGAATGCAAACTTCCAAACAGTAAGATCAGCTGAACAATTTTTAAAAGTTTAATTTCTGTTCAAAATGTTGCAATTTTAAAAGGTTCTCCATGCTGGTTTGCACATTTCTTTGCTTCAAAGACACTCAGGTATGCTCACACCTGATATCCCAGCACCCCGCAGAGCTGTTTGCCTTCCTGCGTGCAGCGGGGGTTGAGGGCGGGCGTCGGTGTATCTGAGCTTGTGTCTCCTGCTGGTCTCACACTTACACGCCTCTGAAGAAAACAAATTCCAACTAAGTCTGAGTAATAAAAGAGTTACTGCACAGAGGAGGCTTTCTTCACACCTTTATCGCTGATTCTTCTTAACTCATGAGCTTAACTGCTTAGTAATTGTGATGGCGCGCTGATTAGAGCAGGAGGTGACACAAGGTACAATCAGTTAAATACACAATATTTTAAGTTACACCCTGAACTCAGCTGCCACCCTCTTCCTCTGAGGAGCCAGTGCACAGCTCCACTCACCAACACTGTAAAGGCTGGAGCTGCTCAGTCTCAGTGTGTGGGGGTCAGCCTGAGTGGGCTCAGCTGATAGCAGTGCTGTTTTCTTGTTTGCTAATCATCTGTTTTCTGTTCAGCATCCTTGAATTTGTTCTCAGTTTGAGTGTTTTTTTTTCTACGCCCACACTTTCACCCAGCATTCACGCACAGACAGGCCAATCGAGTGGTTCACTATCTTTTCCAAGGATGCTTTGACACGCAGGTCGGAGGAGTCAGGGATCGAACCACCGACCTTCCCATCAGTAGACTGCCCGCTCTGCCTCCAGAGCCATTTTTGGGGACATATAATTATGCAATAATACAAAACAACTTGAGCTCTAATAATTTATGTTGCTGTATGTCAGCCAGTTATCTAAGAGAGCTAGGATTCTTTGCAGGCAGTCAGCTGTAAAGAACTCATCTTTAAAGCATGTTATCAGTAGCCACACACACACACACTTTGTGTTTTACTTCCTCATTACAGGCTGGGGCCTCATGAAGTTTACCACTGTGACCGACCGCGTGTGTCTTTATCTTTATCTGCAGACCTCAGTGATAAAGGGAACCTACTTGGCACTGGAGCACATGAGCAAAGAGTACGGCAAGGAAGGAGGCACCATCATCAATGTATCCTCCATGGCAGGTAACACACACACACACACACTGACACACACACACGTGCATGCAGCAACATTTACTATCAGTATAACACGGTTCCAAGCACAGACTTTATTAAAATATCTAGCAGAAAACTTTATTGTCAAACTTTTTGTGTATAATATGTTGAAGGTGTTTGGACTTGTGGTTCAGGGATATTAAAATGTTGACCTCATTACACATTTACACCCAGTCCATTTAGTTCTTGTTGCTCACATAGACACAGCTGGGACCATAAACCCACTGTGGTGGTGCACAGAGGCGAGGTTACAGTAACTGCCCCCGTGTGGCCCTCACAGCGCTTTACCTGAATCACCACTGCTGCGTCCGGCCAGTGGCTCTGAGGAAGAGGTCCCCTCATCACCCTCCAAAATCAGCTGATTGATTATTTCCACTACAAGTACAGCAATCAGTTTTTTCTTCCTGTTAGTTTGAAAGTCGGTGATGGAGTGAAACACACACACACACACACGCTCTCTGTTCCTGTCTTTGTGCTTTTATCATTTAACTTTCTCTTCAGTTTTATTTTGGCCTTCTGATTTCTTGCAATTGTTGTGGAGTGGAGCAAAAGGTGGGATCGCCACTGTTTGTGTGGACTGTTGTCTTAAGATGGAAACAAACCCTGCAGAGGTCTTTAGAAGCAGCAGAAAAATATGACGGCAGAGTGACCATCAGGACCGAACCTGCTGGATACGTGGAAGGAAAAATGTGCCTTCATTTCCTTGGAAAATTGCTGAGTGACAAGAGCGTAAAGGAAATGAGTTTCTAACCTCGGTGATATGAAGGTTTGCAGAAATCAGCTGGAGCACGTGGCCCTCCACATACTTTCTCCTTTCAGAGAGGTGTGCTGAGCTGCACGTCTGTCAAAACGTCACAGATGGTAAAGCGTTCTTTTTGGAGCCCTGGCTTATGAAAACATCCCCCTTCTTCCTTAGAAGTGAGTGAGAGTTATGTTAGAAACACGTGAAATAGAAAGCATCTATGACAGGTTGGCAGGAGTGAAATTCCCGGCTCTGATCATTCTGTAACCTCCATCTCCGTCATGGAAAAGCTCATTCTTCTCCAACCTCTTCTCCCCATCACACTCAAACACTCAGGAGGGGATTTATTGCTTTATTGTCCTCGTGCTGCTCTTTAAAGGCCTGTAAGAGCTGCAGTCTTTCTCTACACAAGCCCGGTCGCTCTGAGGAAATAACAGTCCCTACACATGCTACCACAAAGAGATTAGCACTGTTTCTAAGATCAGAGCACCTTAAGGCTGTGAGAATGTTTCTGGATTCCCCCTCGAGTAAAGGCAACATGCTTTTCTTAATTTAAGCAAATAAACCCCGCGTAGTAGATGAGTGCATGAGGCTGTTTGATTAGAATGCACACACACAGCTTCATCATATTACCGTGACTCTGTCTGCTGTTCATTATCACCACTGTTCCCCTGCGTGCCGCAGCATTCAGAGCTGGCTCTTCTGTTTTTGTTCTGGGTCAAATGTGACCTGTTTCTCATTGTTTTCGTGGCCTCAGGTCTGGGCAGAGGTTGTTGAGCAAGTGTTAGATTTCAGGTCAAAGGTGCTGCTGCTCGGCGCTGTGAAAATATTTGTGCGTTTTCACAAAAGTACTGAGGGATTTCCCTCTGGGGGAAGTTGCAACAGCAAGTCTTTATTAGAAAGGCCTTTCTGTTGGTTGCACCAGCCAGACCTATGCACAGTCTTTTTTGCCCACACCTATGCAAGTTCAGCAAAGCCAGGATATCGCTTCCTTTTCTGGCTTCCTAACATCACTCTGATGGGTCACATGATGGTGGTTGTGATGGACGTGTGTGTGTGTGTGTGTGTGTGTGTGTGTGTGTGTGTGTGTGTCTGTATTACAGTTACTTGAGTTGCTTCAGTGTAGTGAGCCCATTCTTTTCAGTGTCAAACTATTTCAGCTGCATGCGTTCTTTGTTCTTCGTATGCGCCTTACTGTCCAGCAGGGGGCGACTCCTCTGGTTGTAAAGCGTCTGAAATCTCTGAGAAAATGAGTCTCGAGTCGTCTAAGCCTGGCTTAGACTTTGGCTCACTGCATGCACTGTTGACTTTTAGGAATTTTTTTTCATCAGTTTGCAAAAACATTTCTGCTTTAAAGTTTGAATTTCATTGCATTATTTAGCTCTTGTGTTTGGCTGTGATCAGATGGGTCTCGTTGTAGATCTAACAGCTCAGCCTCCACTAACAGCAGACAACTATTAATCATTCATCTCATCACACTGGTGTTTGTGTGTGTGTGTGTGTGTGTGTGTGTGTGTGTGTGTGTGTGTGTGTGTGTGTGTGTGTGTGTGTGTGTGTGTGGGCACTTGTCATTTTTATAGCAAACACAGACTTGTCCAAACATGGTCAAGCATGCGGCAGGAACATATTGTTTTTTAGGTGTGCGTGTGTGGGTGTGTGTGTGTGTGTGTGTGTTCTCAGGCTACATGACACATCCTGTTTGTGTTGTCAGGTTGTTCTTATCTGGACATAATCTGATCCAGGCTGTTTGTTGTGAGTCTTTTTCACCACGCTGCAGTTTGTGGTCGCAGTTTTAGAAACGAGATTGCTTCTTGCTGTGTCAGTCACGTTGACATCATTGATGTAAGACTTTTTTTTTAGAATAGAATAGAATAGAATAGAATAGAATAGAATGCTTTTATTGTCATTATACAGGATGTACAATGAGATTGGATATTTTTCTCCTTTTACTCTGGGTTTGGCCCAGTTTTCAGCGCGTTTACTAGAAGGCAGGCAGTGACCTCAGTGGCCAAGTTAGCTGTCTCCTCATGAAGCCGCTCGCTGTGACCCAGGCTCAGACTAATGAAAGGAAGAACTGCAGAGGAGCTGAGTCCATGTGAGAGAAGACAGAGAGTCCCAGTCAAGAAAAACTGAATGCTTTCAAAGTAAAGATTTGAGTAAGGAGATCAATATTTATGATGAAAACCGTTAGAAGCCTTAAATTCATAGGAAAACATGCTGGAGCCAAAACCTGCTGCATGGTTATGAAGCTGATGTCTTCTGTGACCCCTCAGAATGCTTTTCATTTCAGTTTTCAGCAATAACAGATCCGAATGGATCCTCAAACAGCAGCGATTCACATTATGAATGAGTCGGGTTTAATCTCAGCAAACCTGGATCAGCTGAGCCTGCAGTGTTTAAACTGAGATGCAGATGCAGCTGATCGGTGTTCTTTGTTAACATGATTGTTCATGTTTTTGTTGTTTTTCAGCCTTCCTGCATTCCCCTCATCAGCCTGTGTACACTGCTACTAAACATGGAGTCATTGGCTTCACCAGAGCTATGGCGGTAAGACGCACACACATGTTTTTAAAAAGTCTTTCAGGACGAGAGCGGATCAGCAGCTCGTTTTCATGTCACGGCAGGACGCGTCCATTCAGGACGACTACGGCGTTCGCATCAACGTGCTGTGTCCGGCCTTCGTCGACACGCCTCTGCTGCACTCGGTGGAAGATGAAGACAACATGGGCAAGTTTGTCAAGTACAAGGACGACTTCAAACGCAGCATGACGAAGTTTGGAGTTTTAAAGTAAGTTCACTCCCACTAAACAAAGCCGGGCCCTTTCTGCTGAGATCAGCAGATGCAGCTGCCTGTCAGTCACATTTAAGCCCTCACAGCATCCCAGTGCAAAACCCTGTTTTTTAAACATGCTGATTTCTACTGTAAAGTAGAAGCAACTCCAATGTGGACACATCAACGCTGGCTTTATTTTTTCAGCCCCAAGGTTTGCTGCTGCAGTGCGCTGAAGGGGAAACAATGTTCATTAAACATTAAGAAACCCTCCAAGAAATCTGAGCCTGTAGATGAGCATATGTTGGACACGTCAAAGAATTAAACTTTTGCATGTTTCAGTCCCAGCTTCCAAATCTGGTCTCAGGTGGCCCAGATCATGTCCAGCTGTCTGCAATGGAAGAGCAGCTGGTCGGCGGTGGGTGCAGTCGTGAAGATCAGGGGCATGAGTAATAAAAGCAGTGCTGTTTAGCGCAGGGACACGACTGAAAGGTGCCTGAAGGAGAGTCTCCGTTTTGATTACATTACTGCTCCAGAGTCAGCCGGGCTGTTTGAAAGACGCTTTCTCTGTCAGGAAACCTGAGAAAGTGTTTGGATGGGCTCAGTTCAGCTGTGAGAGAAGCCGATGATAACAAAGTGAATGTCCACACTGCAGAGAGAGCACTGTGTGCGTAGCTGGAACACTTTGAAATGCGCAGCTCGGCAGGAGGGAATCATTTAGTGTCAGAGGAAATTGGGTCCAGATGACTTCCTGAACACACAAACATACAAATGCATGTGGATATGGACGTATGTGTATGTACGGCCACTTTCTAAAAGAACAGTTTACTGTTTGTGGTTTTAGGATGGGTGTGTGCACAGGAAAGTGTGTGTGTTTACTTGTATTAGTCATGTGGCAGGAACCTAATGGGGCTACAGTCACATTGTAAAAGCCGAACCTCCTTTTGGAGAAAACCGCTATGACGTAAATCATTGAATTTTAGTTTAAGGTCAGTGGAAGTTTAGCGTGAAGTGAGGGAGTGAAAGCTTTCTCAGTGGCTGCCTCCACTCACCCTGTGGTATCCACAGTCCTACATTTTGCCGATTGTTCTGCGTCCTATCCAGATGCACCTGCTTTCAGTTATGTTTCTGGGTAATGATAATCCACACCTGTAAGGCCAGTGCTTAGGGTTAGCAGCTGGGTCAAGTGACGGCTTTTTAAGTAATGGTTTAATTGCTGCCACCTTAACGGCCTGTGGTACGCAACCAGTTAATAAAGATTGAAGCATTAATTAATGGTAGGACTAATAATGGGGTCTAATAAAATGTTGATGGTTTGGAGGAAGTAATTATTGAAGTTAACTCAGATCAGTCAGAGAGGGTCTAAATGTCAGTTGTATTGAAAGTAGCTGTACTTTTTAAATTGTATTTTTGAAGTCAGTGTGATGTAGCAGTGTGATGTAGCAGTGTGTGTTTCCCTTCTGTTTATCTGCAGGCCGTCACTGATAGCAGAGGGCATGATGAGGTTGATCACGGACACCAGTCTAAATGGAGCAGTGATGAAGATCACCTGCTCCAAAGGAATCCACTTCCACACCTATGAGCCCATGTCTGCCTGAGCTCCAGCACTCAGGACTGCACGCTGCAGCCGCCGAAGGAACGATGCAGCGCTTTAACCGCAGGGCACGCTCAGGGCAACACACGGCTGCTGCGGGAGCTTCTGTCAGAACTGCGTCTGTTTGGATTCTAATAATTTAATTGTCATCCTCATAACGTGAAAACGGTGATCGTACTTAGTCCAGTGTTTCACTGCTCCCCAAAATATCCGACAAGCCAAAGTTGCAGATCAGGTTTTTTTCTTTTTCGGTTAGTTTTTTTGTGTGTTACAGGAAACACTGGACAGTCATGGCGGTCCACCTCCGAGACGATGGCTTCTTCGATCAAACAGTGTTATTTAAAGAACTGTAACAGTTATTCTTTTACAGCTGGTTTATGTGACGTGCAAACAAAAATAAATCAATGGAGTTTTGTACAAACAGATATGAGAAGTATTTATTGATGATTTAAGGAGATTCAAAATGCTGGGTTTTGTTTTGTTTTGTTTTGTTTATTGTTTACAACCATTGCTGGCATTGCAAATGGCAGGCTTAAAGTTCTTAGGGGCGTGGCCTCTTTGACTGACAGGTGGATGGTGACACAGGCGGCTGCAGCTGTTAGCTGTCTGCTAATGTTGGAGCCTTTTGGAGCATTTTTAATGCAGTTTTCTGACCAATAATGTGGCTGCTGTGCACTTCATTGTACTAACAGACCATCCAAGAAGGCGGAGCTCCAGTTTTTGAGAGTGAAATTCAGGGATTTTCTTTGGATGTTACTGAGCACTGATTAGCAGGTATCTGTGTCTGTGTAATGCTCCCTACAGGATGCAGCTTGCTAACCAAGCTAGCTAACATTAGCTGATAAATTACCCTCTCATTCAAATATGGTGACTTCTAGCTCCAAAAAATAAATATGGCAGCAACCAAAACCCCTGCATTAAGGTTCTGAAATGCAAAGTTTGCACACAGTGGGTACTTTCCAAGTTGATACATCCATCTTTTATATACAGTTTATGGTAGTATGGGGGGGAAACTCATACTACGGTATACTTCATGTTAAATATTCCCCTTCCAACTATCTCCCAGTTAAACATGATTCTAAGAAAAAGCAACACTGCAAAAATCAGTAAAATTATTCTGACAGCGCTACACAAAACAGATTTGCCGTAGGCCCCCTGGACTGCAGGAAATCATCATGTTGTGTGGTTGGAGGAACATTTCTGATACTGATTACTGTCAGTCCAGTACGGCCCAGAAAAGGGACCATGGCTGCAGAAACATTATTTGTACAGCACAGTCAAATATGTGTCTAACTGTGGGCTGGGACACAGAGTCAGCCTGTGTGCACTGTTGATATTTCTTATGAATCCAGCCTTTCACAGTAGGGAAAACATCGGCTTCTTCCCAAACTGTGCGGTCACTTCAGGCCGATCTCACAGCTGCTGTGCTAAAGTTTCACTGAGAATGAAGATATGAAATGTTTTTTGGTTATGATCCTTATTTATATTATACTGGATCTTCGTGTAACCCTTAAAACCTTCTCCGGTGAGCTCCGTGTGGTTTCTCTGTGCTATCACACTACACCCTCCCTGAGCCTGGTTCTCCTAGAGGCCTCTTCCTGTTAAAAGTGAGCTCTTTATCCCCCCTGTCACCAGAGGATCACCTGATTCTTTGGGTTTTCTGCAATATTGTAGGATCTTTGCTTTTCAATGAAGCACTCTGAGGAGATGCCAGCATAGATAAATACATATAAATGGCTAGTCTTGAGACACTTTTTTGATTTCAATAAAAAGAGGATTTAACAGTACGTGTGTTTGATCTGCAGCTGGAATGTCTAAATTAAACTGGCTTATTTTTTACTTTTACTATATTTAAAGCAATGCGGTTCCTGTATTTATTATCAGAGCAGGCTATTGTTAATTAGCCTGTGCAGAGAAGGTCAGAAGGAGCTTCACTTTGTGGATCCAGAGAAAGATGACGGTAGGGTGCTGAGAGAGGAAGTGAGGTACTGCATGAGGAAGGCAGTGGCAGAGAAGTCTGTGAGGGTGGTGCAGGAGATGTATGGACAAAAGATGCTGAAGATGAAGCTGCCAGGCAGGAGGAAAAGAGGAAGACCTCAGAGAAGATTTAGGGATGTAGTGAAGGAGGGCATGCAGAGGGTTGGTGTGACAGAGGAGGATGCTGGGATAGGCTAAGATCGAGGCAGATGATCCACTGTGGCGCCCCCTAAAGGGAGCAGCTGAAAGAAGAAGTTTAGAATTAACATGAGCACAAAGGAAGAAAGTCAAGACTCCCATAAATACTCGATGGTTTCTTTATTCCAGCGCTTTCTTTTTGTACAGTAGAAGAACTTAGATTTGTACCCTGTATGTACATGATCACACTGTGGGAAATTAAGAGGGAATCCTACCCTGTACGCCACATTCAATATTAGTCCCCCCTCACACATGAAGCATGATGTTGGCTAAATTCTCATCACGTCACAGCTAACCAATATCAAAATCTACAAAAGCTATGAGCTTGTCTGAAAATACAGTTGGCAGAAAGAGTTCCTTTGAGCCTGATTTCCCGCTGGTTTCCGTCTCTTTCATCCCGCCGTGAGCGTTCTCCACTTCCTGCGTGTTAAAAGGGGTTGATGCGCAGTCCTGTTCCCAGGGGGGAGAAGGGGTTGACTTTCGCCCACATTAAAGCATCATTGAGTGAGATGGCTGATTTATTGTCCTCCAGTAAAAACACTGGACCCTGCACATTCAGACAAGGGAGAGAGAAATATAAGTTTTTGAAACATCAGAGCAGAAACACACACACACACACACACACACACACACACACACACACACACCTGTATTCTCTGCCCGGTGAAACAGGACAGCTGAAGGTCTGAGTGACTCGGCAGGTTGGAGCCCGTCACGTAGTCGGCACCACAGAGAAGCAACCCACCTGAGAGAGGCCGCAAACGGTTTAAGGATACAGTCACAGTCTTCACTGTCATCAGGTTTTAGAGAACAAATATTAAACACTCAGGCAGCTAATATATTAGTATTATTAGTATCATGGAGCTTAACGAGTTTCACTCAGACTGCTCCTGAAGCTCCCTGCCTACAGCCCATGATGCTGTAGGTTCCTGAGTTAAAGATTAGTAAGTTAAAGTGATAAATTAAACATTTGTACCATTCTGAGTTGGCTGGATTCTCCTCTCGAGGCAGCTGAACTCGTCTCTTTGACACTCTGATGGGGGGCTGTTGGAGACGGACAGGAAGGAAGGCTGTGAGTGAGCTCAAACATAAGGTCTGCGTGATAAGATATTTTATGTAGCTATAATTTACAGATGTCCCCTAAGCGCGTCACAAACAGGCAATCAATAACCTTCTAACGTCCACCGGTCGCCCAGCAACCCATCCATGGTGAGGATTCATCGGTGGGTTTCCCTTTGTGTAAATGTTTCAACGCCCAAACTGAAAAGTTTGTTAAGAGCTTAAGTTTTCACAGCTGTAAGGATGCACGCACTGAGCATGTGCCCGTGTGTGTGTGTGTGTGTGTGTCTGTGTGCCCGTGTGTGTGTGTGTGTGTTTGGGGCAGAGGAGTGTTTAACAACATTCAGCTATTAAACTGTGGATTTAAACTGAGCTTGTTCTGCTGTTTCCCTCCTTCTGCAGTTACTTCACTTCTTCATTTTGATGCACTTCAGCTCCACGTCTTCATTTTCAGCTGCTTTCAGCACTGCTGGCATCTGTTTGAACTCTCTCCAGTTGATCTTTCGGAGTTAACTTCAATAGTTACTCCCTCCAAACCATCAACATGTCTATTGGCTTTGTACCACAGGCTTTTAGGTGGCAGTAATTAAACCATTACTTAAACAGTCATCACTGACCCAGCTGTCTTAGCTAATTATAGGCCAATCTCCAACCTTCCCTTTCTCTCCAAAATCCTTGAACATGATCATCTGCAGAGGAACGGTTTGTTTGAAGAGTTTCAGTCAGGTTCCAGAATTCATCACAGCACAGAAACAGCATCAGTGAAGGTCACAGCTGATCTTCCTCTGACAGCGGGTAAACAGCGCTGCCCCTTTAAAGAAGCAGCTGCTGCAAATAATTCAGCCTTGCACCCAAACAGGAAATGCGACGCTAATCGCAAAATATATAAGACGAGACAATTTTGTTTTATGTGCTCTAATTGCTTTATTGATGTTTGAATTTAAAACCTTAAACACTTCATTTCTTGGTCTTTGTCTTTTGATTGCTGTTTCTTGGTTCAATTCAATTTTATTTATTTAGCCTCAAATCACATGGAGAATTATGCTTTATTGATGTGATTGCTATTGGTTTGACTGCTGGTTGGTTGGTTTTCTGTGTAATTGTTGTAGGGTCTTTACCTTAAAATAAAAAGCACCTGGAGGCGAGTCACCTCCAGGTGCTTTTTATGTGAGACCGTACAACAATTACACAGAAAACACAGCAGTCAAAACAACCCCATGAGCAAGCACTTGGCGACGGTGGGAAGGAAAAACGTCCTTTTTACAGGAAGAAACCGCCGGCAGAACCAGGCTCAGGTCATCTGCTGCGACCAGATGGGGCTGGTTGTTAGTTTGTTGTTTATTCTTTGGTGGTAGAGAAATTTATGGGATTGAGGTCAGAGATTACCACAGTGGTCCTTCTGGATCTTTTAAACAGCTGGATAAATCGCTTCCTCAAAGATCTCTTCTTTGGTTTTTTCTGAGCCTCCTCCTGAGCCTTCTCCAAATGATTGACATGGCTCATTACGTCATCTATAAATTTATCTTTCTTTTCAATGGACTCCTTTAGAGTTCTTACCCTGCATGGATGGAGGGCGTTTCCTGGAGCCATGGTTACTTGGCCTTCATTGCTGCTGGTTTCATAATTGTGCATCATAGGTAAGCCAAATGTGATGCAATGGCTTGACTTGTCATTTTTTGTATGTCTGTATTCTGTAAGTTTGGTTTAAAGTATGTAAACTGTGTTTTCCCAGTGAGCCCCTTGGTCAGCGCACCTATAAGGAGAGATATCTCTTCCTTTACAGGTACACCAAGGACAACAAAAGTCTAAATTTCTACCCTCCACCCAGAAAAATAAAAGTGCCACCTGCAACCAAAAATGGTTATTTGGAGTGATGCAAGCATTTTAAGTTTGAAGGTGCTATTAGCAATAGCAAGTTCTTTAATCAACAGCGTCTGCAGAGGGTTCACCAGTGATGATTTCAACCTCAGAGGGTTGAGTGTGTGTGTGTGTGTGTGTGTGTGTGTGTGTGTGTGTGTGTGTGTGTGTGTGTGTGTGTGTGTGTGTGTG
>JAVDPK010001742.1:113848-123982 GCA_034780415.1 Cichlasoma orientale | reverse complement strand
TGTGTGTGTGTGTGTGTGTGTGTGTGTGTGTGTGTGTGTGTGTGTGTGTGTGTGTGTGTGTGTGTGTGTTACCTCTGGTACTGCTGTCTGTTGTCCACGTCATTCATCGTGTGGTTGACTGGAGAACTTTGAGGTGCTCGAATGTTCCCCTCACACGCTCCCTGAAAACATTCATCACTATTATTTTCTCACCTGTCTTTCACTCGCATCACTTTCATCCCCCCCCCCCTCCCCCCCTCTGTACCTGTGCTATCAGTAAGGCCTCCAGCAGCTGTCCTCTGCCGGTGAAGAAAGTCACGAGTTTTTTAATGTCTCCCGTGGCGATGCAGTACGGGATGGCATCGTCGTTATCCTCGGCCATCAGCTGGTCAGCTCTCCTGCCACACAACACAAACTTATACTCAGTGTTATAATAATGATAATAATAATAATAATAATAAAAATAATAATAATAATAATGATAAAGGGGTCACAAATGGGAAAGTTGACCCTTTGACGGCCCTCCTGTGCAGCCAGTTAAACAAATCAGAGGTCCAGCAACATTTAAAGTGTTTGGAGTGTTTGCTTGTGCTGCAAACTGAAACAGGTCTTCTATATTTCACAGGTGTTGCTCGATTCCTGACCTTTTTGACCTCAGAAGTAGGTGGAAATGAGCAGTCTCGTCATCATAGGCATAAACAGTTTAAACGATGGGCGTAGCTTCCTCCTCTGAAAAGTGAAGCCGGTGCAGGATTGCCTTAAACCTGCATTTTGTTTTGTGGCTGCAAAAAGACTTTCAGTTCTCTGGCAGTCTATGAAAAATGGCCCTCGGCCCCGACCTCAGCAATCACTTCCCTGATGAGTTTATGGGCCCATTTTGAGTCATATTAACTAAAACATTAAGTCCAGTTTGGCCGTTCATGTCAGAACGGAGACCCGTCTCTCACACGTCTACAGCCGACGGTTTCGCGCACACTTGGCGGTTGAACGTTGGACTGAATTTATGTAGTGCTGGTGCTCACTGTAGGTTACCTCTGCATGAGCTTCTTCCAGTACTTCATGGAGACTCCTGGTGCCACAGATAACGCTTTCTCCCACTGAAACACACAAAATACCGTGAATATATCTGCAAACTGAACCATCACTGCGGCTTTCTCCGTGATGACAGCTGCTGGTTCCTGCACGGGCAGATGTTGGCTATTATTGTGAGATTTTAAAAAACATTTAACAAAATCCTGCTTCCCGCATCTTTTTAAGATTGATCTTTTTCAGGGCCGCAGGGGGGCTGGAGCCTATCAGGGTAAACCCTGGACAGACAACCATCCACACCTATGGGTCATTTAGAGTGACCAATTAACCTAACCCCACTAACTGCATGTCTTTGGAAGGAAACTGGAGTACAGCCACGCAGACACAGTAATCACTGTGGAGAACATGCAAACTCCACACAGAAAGGCCCGGGCCAAGCTGGACTTGAACCCACACCTTCCAGCTTTCTTGCTGTGAGGCCACAGTGCTAACGACCACGTCACCGTGCGGCCCGGACACAAACTTTACCTGGTTTTAGTCAAAGTTTAATTTGACTCGTAACTGCTGTAAAACATGGAAATGATACACACACACACACACACACCTGTCCCAGCTCCACCATGAGTTCGCAGTATCGTTGGATCTGTCCCAGCCTCAGATGGATATCTGCAGCTTCCTTCAGCCGCTCCTCTTTGCTGGGAGCTCCGATCCCGCCTCCAAATTTAGACATCTTCACTATCGTCAGCTCCTGAGCTTCAGACTGACAGAAAAAAAACTGAGGTTACGTGACGCGCAGCCTGTGGTTGGAAACAGGGCTGCAGGGGTATGAAGTAACAGTTTCATGGTCTTGGTGTTGCACAACTGTTTGTTCTCAACTCCAATAACCATTAAAGGGCTGTTTTCAGAGGAGTCATACTTTTGTGCTGTTCAAACACGAAACCAAGTGTGTGGAGCAAAGATGGGACTGACGCACGTTCCGCGAGGAAAGAGGTTTCTGTCTGAGTGCCGTTTTCCCTTTTTTGCACGTGCGCGCTACAGTGATCGTCAGTTTTCGAACCCCCTCGTGCCACGAAAGCAGAAATCACGACTTACCGTTTTAAACTTGAGCAGGTGCTTCATGTGCATCACTCCTTTGCTGTAGCTGGATGGGAGCAGCGAGTCGTCCTGGCCGTTGATCACCGACACCAGGTCCCACAGGTTGCTGCTGCCTCCTGGAGGCTGACACACACACACACACACACACGTTCATAAACACACAAACAGAAGAAAGGCACACTGATGGAAAACATGTTCAAACAGAATAACCCAGTTCCTGCATTTGTACTTCTGTGTGTAACTGCACTGAAATGCGTCCTCCTCCTAACGTGTTTATGCTACTTTTATTTTTCTTTTATTGCTGTTGTGGTTGCAGAGTTCCAGCACGTGCAGCACAGCAGAAAGCAGCAGAAAAAAAAGCACTTCTCAGTGACTGCATACCACCGAAACCAAAGCAGAGCTCTCCTCTCATTGACTTCTAATGTCCTCAAAAATAAAGTCTCGACCTCTTTTCTTCCCTAATCTCTGTTTGATCTGCACAACCTTTGAGCAAAATCCCATTGAGGAGGAGGAGGAGGAGGAGGAGGAGGAGGAGGAGGAGGAGGTGAGCTTTTTGTTGACTCACCTTCAGGCAGACAAACAGCTAAAAGCAGAACCATCAAAGCTGCACTCACAGTAAAAAAAAACTGCAGGTAGAAAAAACACCTCAAATATTAAATTAGCAAAGCTGATTTTCACCGTTTCATCAAACACGAGTCAAACTTTACAAAAGCCGCCAAAAAGAGAACTAAAGAAAATGTTCCTCTCAAAACAGAAGCTTCAGGTCTTCCCAGCGCAGCCTCTCAAAGCTCCACA
The DNA here is from genome assembly GCA_034780415.1 of Cichlasoma orientale. Lineage (NCBI taxonomy): Eukaryota > Metazoa > Chordata > Actinopteri > Cichliformes > Cichlidae > Cichlasoma > Cichlasoma orientale. The sequence goes on along the minus strand of JAVDPK010001742.1, from coordinate 121,084 downwards.
CCCACTCATGTCATCTGAATTCAGCTGTTTGTACAGCAGACCTGCATTCAGTCTAGATGTTGTAGAACCAGTTACAGAATTCATACCTTTGTTTCATAGGAGTAAATATAATTTTTTTTTTAATTTTATTCCCTTTTTTTTTTGAAGTGTCCCTTCCAATGGAAGTGTGTGACACTGGCTGAGGAAAAATTTAAAACTCCTCCCCAAATTCTTCCTGTTTAAACGCCACAGTACCCGGTAGACACAGTACCCGGGTTTAGACGCTCCCCGCTGGCCTTATTCCACACGACCACAGGCCCGGCTGTCCTTGCTGGCACCTTACTGTTGGATTTGCATGCTGGATGTCTGTGATTGGGTGGTTTCATTTTTTTTCCCGACACATGCTATTTAAAGTGCCGTCTGTAATATATCGTTTGATGCCCCTGATGAAGGCTACAGGCAGAAGTGCAAAGGTCGATGTAAAGTACCAGTGTGTCCTTTTGACTGGTACTGTGGCTGTTCTTCATACTTCAAGTTTCAAACTTCTAGTTTTAAACGAGCTCAAAAAATAAAGAAAGGAGAAGTTTCACAGAAGACAAAAAAGCATCTCAGCTTCAGCGTCATCATCATCACAGGGTGGAATCAGCTTTGGAAAGTCTGAAGTTGCAGTTAAGAGCCAGAAGAGGGAGACAAAGAACAGAAACAAGCTGTGGACGGCAGAAGGAGCCCGGCAGTGACGCGATCGTTACATTAGGCTGGAAAAATGATATGAATCAAATTTTCTTATTTATATTTATCATCTACATGATCTATGTGATCTATGCCACTTTGTCCCTTTTGCTGACCATTTTTACAAACACTGTGATGATGCATCGCTGTGAATTATGGGATATGATTATAAATGAGGAACGAATGAGCTCATCGGGAACCTTCCTGAGCAAAACGGACTATCTGACTGCACCTCTGGTCTGATTTTGACACCACCCGCGTGGAGCAGCTGTGCTGTCCTCTCACGGAGCATGTGACCATTTTCCTCCAGCCGAATGTGGAGACGTGTAGACACATTCAGCAGGAGAACTGTTCCTCGGGCAAGGAACAGTTCCTCCCTGTCTGTGTTCTTCTCTTACACTGACACGATCCTGAACTATGAACCTTCTCTGATGGAGCCGGTACATTCTTCCCACCTTGATTTCTTCCCATGGAAACTTCCCTAAAATCCACCACACATCACTGTAGGTTGAAAAACCTGCTGAAATGTGGGCGGGCTCTCAGTGACAGGCTGGCTCCACACCAGTGTGGCCCTGCTGGGAGTTAAACACGCTAACATGACACAATAATTCAGAGAGTCGTTACCAAAAAGCATTCAGAGAACCAGCGAAGCTTCTTGGCTCTGATGTCGAAGCTCAGCTTGTCCAGCTCCTGCTTGATGTCTCGGGACACTTTTCCACAGAGCAGGGGCGGCGAGCCGGGAACCATCGCTGTGTCTGTGCACGCACACACACACACACACACACACACACAAATCAGGGTCAATCCAGTCAGTTTTTAAAAGCATATAAAACACACATAAAGACCTGTGAGACAGACTGAGAGAGAGGCAGAGAGATGTGGAGAAGGTGGCGATGAAGAGCGTGTGGCTCTGTGAGACGCAGCATCTTTGATTGGATTAAATTCGGTTCTTGCTGTTGAAATAAATGCAAGATTAAAGTGTGTCTGTATGAGTTTCTTGAAACCATTTGTATGGTTTTATTCACAAATACTTTAAGGTCGACTCCTCCAAAGTTCAGGGCGTAAATGGCAAAAGCCCATCCCGAATTTTCCTCTCAGGAATACTGAAAGTCTGACAGAGTGGGCTCAGATATAAAGAGACAGGCTGTCAGAAACGCAACATCAATTAATGACATGAGAACATTTTAGAATTTCTCTCATAGAAACTGAGCAGATGTCATAGATACAAATCATTAATCATATAAATGGCCCATGTTGTCATTTGAGTTGTTAAACTAGCTTGATGAGGATTAGCAACCTTGCAGCAGAATTCTGTGTAAGCTTCAGCCACTCAGCCGCCTTGGTAATGAAACCAACACGAGGTTTGCGGCTCGAGTCCAAAATATCCGCAACACTAAGGTATGAAGGAGCAGCTCAGGTGTGATCTCACCTGTGTTTCCGATGATCTTCTCCCAGGGCTGATCCGTGAGGATGTTCAGCAGCAGAGGGGAGATGAGGGGAGTGAGGGACCACAGCCGCACCGTGCTGTCTCTGCTGCAGCTGGCCATGGTGAACGGACGGCTCTGATGACACGTTAGACCTGCACGCACGCACACACACACACACCGTAGAGCAGAGCGAGAGGCCATCACTGGATGAACATGCATGAAATAAATGAATATTTAACTGCAGAAGTTATGAAGGAAGGTCTGAGTTACATGTTTAGACAGGATGCTGTAAACAGGAAGTGGGGACCGACTCACCGTAGACATCAGCTCCGTGGTCGTAGACTGTATCTAAACATGTGCCATCTCTCGTGTCCCACACTCTGATCGTATAATCCCAAGAACCTGCAAAACAGCGCCTTTACCTGAAACATCCATCACTGGAACAGGAGCTATACGACAGGAAGTACGGAAACCTTTTTCCTGTGTTTGTGTCGAGAAAAAAACCCTGAAAATATCCCCCGGTCCTAATGGATGCTACAAACCAGATAACTACACAATCAGACACAACTTTTAGCGACATTACCTGAAATGAGGAGGTAAGGCACCTCTGTGTTCCACATCAGGCCTCTGACTGGAGCTGTGTGGCCGCTCAGCACATTGATACACGCATCCTGTGTGTAGTCCCAGATGCGAACGGTCCTGCATGCACGCACACACACACACACACACACACACACACACACACACACACACACACACACACACACACACACATCTCTTTGAATCAGTTTAAAAGCATTACCGCAGGCGTATTTACACATCGTGTTTCCACATCCACGCAGGCCTCTGCTCTTGTTTCATCTGTGGTCCCTGCTTTTCATCTGGAGCTGCAGAGAAACATTTTGGACGTGTGTGCGTTACCGTCTCCTCTCAGTGTGTCTGTACCCACCCATCGTCTGATCCAGAGCACAGGATTCCTTCTCTCAGTGGGGACCAGCGAACGTGGAACACTTTAGCCAAGTGCCCCGTGAACACCTTCAGAGGCTGGTCCGAGCTGGTGGCCAGGTAGTACACGCGGACGTTTTTATCCTCACAGCCTGTTGCTATCATATCCCTGCAAACAGACGGGAAAAGGCCGGAGGAGGTGACTGTGTGGAGTTACACAGCATTGAAGGCCGACTCCACTTTACTTTAAACAGCAACGGCAAAATGCTGTAACCTGTTTATTTAAGTGGAAATGTGTCAAACGGGCTCCTATATTACCCACATTACTTAGATCAGCTGATTTATGTTGTGCACTGGCCTTTAAAACATGTGCCACACCCACCAAACAACAGAAATCACCCCCCAAAGCCTGCTGCACCCTCTTAATACAGCAGAAACTGAACCAGCATGTTGCAGCCTGGGGAACAGGTCCACATCATGCACTGATTCAGTAGTTTAAATAGCAGCTATCGATGGGTTAAACATTCTCTGTTCTTGCTCATTCATTGGGTCCTGGGTTCGACCCAGTGTTTTGTATTTTTGGACTTTTGGGTTTTGGTGTTTTAGAATTCTATATTATGATTTTCTGTGTTCTGGAGTTCTGTTTTTCTCTGCCTTCCCAGCTGAGTTATTGTCTGTCTCTGTATCTTGTTTGGATGTCTTGTCTGTGCGTTTGTATGTTTCTGTGTTCCTGCCTCCCGTCTTGTGTCTCAGTCTTGGCTTCTGTGTTTGCCACTTCCTGTTTTATTTTGATAGTGCCTTTGGTTCTTGTGCTTTGGGTTTTGTTTTGCTTCCTGTGTATCCTACCCAGCTGTTTCCAGTTGTCTCATTCCCTGGTGTATATACTGCCTTAGTTTGTCTCTGCTCTTTGTAACATCGTCCCCTTCTGGCGGTGTATCTGTCTGCCATGTTTTTGCCTTAGAGGTTCCCAGTTTTGTATTTTGCCTTCAGTTCTGCTCTTGGGGAAGACTTTTCTGCTTTGCTTACTCTATGCCTGCCTTTGGAGTCCTGCAATTGGGTCCTCATTTGGCCTGCCTCACCGCAGGACAAGAGTGTGGAGAGTGAAGTTATCTAGCTTGGTTAGCATAAAATGTATTGGGGGGGGGGGGGTCATGGACACAGATTCCTGCTTAGTAGTGCTAAATAACATCCAAATAAAATCCTAGAATTTCACTCAGCAAAACTGGACAGTCTGTTACTACATTTAAATGTAAAGCAGCATTATTATTGGTCAGATCATCTCATTAAAAATGCTTCAAAAGGCTCCAACAGCACAAACACGGTCCAGAGGTCAAGTTCATGGACTCCAGTTAGCTGAGGTGAAGCCTAGCAGACAGCTAGCAGCTACAGCCGCCTGTGTCACCATCCACCTGTCAGTCAAAGAGGCCACGCCCTTTAAGCTTTAAGGTGGGAGTTATTATAAAGTTGTTACGGGGAAATTATCTACAGAGACCAAAACAGTTTCTGTATCAGCTGTAAACATGTTTATTTCTGCTGTAAAGTTTTAACATGGGAGTCACTGGGGACTGACTCACTGTGGCGCCTCTGCTGGACTGCAGAGGAACTGCAGTGCTGGCTTCAGAGGTTGCAGGTTGAGCTCGCCTGGCAGCACAGCTTAGGTTTTTGGACCAAAGTGGAGATGTTTGGTTCTACAGGCATCATGGGGGGGGGGCTCAGAGTTTCACAGGATGTGTGTGGCTGGTTAGCCTATATTTAGCTTTACTGTGAAGCCTTATGCAACACTGCAGCCCGGTCTAAAGCATGCGCCGCCTTTTGACTCTAAGTGAGACCTTAACAGCACATCATGTCTTATTCAGCAAGACTTGAAACTGGCGACTGGGACCGTCAGGAAAGAGTTTACTGAGGTCATAGATTTTCTTGATTTTAGCACTGTTGCGTCTCTGTGGGTCACGCTGTCTTCTAACACTGTAGAGATTCAGGGAAATGATGGGTTAGGTCCTTTAAAGTACTTGTGAAGTACATTTTGTGCCCAGATAACTTTTCACACCATCTTTTCTTCAAAGAAGGGGTCGTGAAGTACAGTGTCCTCTTTCTGTCTGTTTTACTTGCTTTTCTCCCTTTTTTTTACAGTCATGTTTTGTTTATGCAGTAATTTCTTTTCATTTTGCTGTAAATGGTTCATTTAGGTGAGTAAAGCCAGACTGTGCAGATGAAGGCCTTACTTGTTGTTCTGGCTCCAGTCACAACCAAACACAGCAGCCGGGTGTTTGTACTTGTGGAGGATTTTCCCGTCGATGGTCCGGACGATGCTGTCGTCATAACGACATGAAAGACACGTGAATCGCTGTGAAGGACAAACGAGACGCTCTCGTCAGGAGAGAAGACAAAATACTTACCAGAATCCGTCCCCGCTGCAGGTGGCAATCCTCTTTGAGTCTTTGTGGCTCCAGGATATACAGAAAATCCCGTTCTTCCCGTGCTGTTGGAGGACAGAGAGGTCATCGCTGCAGACACCATCGTTCTGACTCATTATGTGATTGGTTTCAGAGATCCATGGGTGAGTGTCGGGTATTAAAGAAAGGCACGGTGCGAACTATTAACCTCATTGAAGCGCGTGATGATTTTTCCTTTCCTGACGTCCCAGATGAACGCTCCGTTACGAGACGTCGCTCCTGCGATGCAGTTCAGGTCTCCTACAAAACACACAAACAAAAAGAAATGTCAGCATTTTAGCAGCTGACAACACGGGACAAACAAATCAGCACACAACACAATTTACACGAATACTCCGGCTCACATGACTTTTATCTACACAACCCACACGATGCAGTCGGAGGTTTCCAAACGTCTCGTTCCCCTCCTGTGTCTCATCCCTCGGCCCTCTGTGTTTACAGTGCTGTGAAAAAGTATCTGCTCACTTCCTGATTTCTTCGTTTTTTGTCACACTCACATGTTTCAGATCACATGTTTTAGACAAAGATAAGCCGAGTAAATACAAAATGTAAATGTAAAGCTATCCAAGCTACCTGCCCCGTGTCAAACATTATTTGCCCCCCTTCATTAAATCATGAATTAACTGATTAGCCACATTTTTTTGGAAAGCTGAGTTCAGTTCACTGCCTCATCCAGGCTGGATTACTGCACACCTGCTGAACCAAGAAATCACTTAAATAGCACCTGTCGCACAGGTGAAGCAGACCAATAGAGCTTAACAAGCGTCATGCCTCCATCTAAAGAGATCGTTTGAACTGATGACCCTACAATCTGCAGTTCTTTAAAAGCGGCCTATTAAGCTTCCAAAGGCCCAAACTCAACCCCACTGATATTTGTGGACTCGCTTAAAGACCAGGAAACCAATTCAAATAAACTTTACCAATTCTGCCAAGGAGAGCGATCAGATATCCAGCCTGAATTATGCCAGAAGACTGCTGATCTGTTGAAAAGCATCTGACCAAGGTGCAACTTGCTAAGGGTCATTTAACCAAATATCGGTGGGGGTGTATGTATACCGTTGGCCTTGCGTGGATCAGAGAAAATCCCAAATCATTTCAAACTTGTGCACTCAATTCTTGTTTTTAGAGTCACAGATGTGTGCCATACTGTCATTCAACCCTAGAAAAAGAACTCATTAAAAAGCCCAAAATCGCCATGACATTCATGCCCATGATGAGTGTGTGTAAACTTTACTGTATGACCCCTGCTTGAGCAGATGGGGAGAAAACTAACCAGTTATGTTACACATCTAACCAACAACCACAAAAGGTGAGAGGCGTGTAGAAGGAGAACAGCACTTCCTGGGTGGCACTGCCCTGCAGGAACCACAGCGACCTCAGGATGGGGAAGGTGATGCTTCCCCACAGGCAGCAGTGCAGTCCCAGGGCTCACAGGGACGATGCCAGAGGCTGGCTGGAAATTCAGCTTTCTCAACTTCAGCACAAGCTTCTTAATGCTTTTGAAGTATTTTACATTAGGAGTTAACAGGGCAACCCGAGCCTGAAATGTGCACTAGCACAATGAGCACATTGCTTCCTGTGTGGACGCACCTTAGGAACTAATCAGTGAAGTACTCAGCAGCACAAGTAGGCATGCATGACAAACACGCAAAGACAGCATGTCTTTTGTCCTGTCTCTCTCCCCTCAGCCCCAACCGGTCACA
>JAVDPK010001742.1:87155-102611 GCA_034780415.1 Cichlasoma orientale | reverse complement strand
TGACTAAAACTAAGAAGCATTTTCGTCCAAAAGACTAAGACTAAAACTAAAACTGAAATGGCTGCCAAAAACAACACTGCGGTAAAGCAGATATCGAGAAGTGTCGCTGCATCGTGATGCCTTCGTTATCGTGCATAGCATCACAAGTTTATCTGTAACCACCACCCAATACTGCAGGCATGTGGTTTTAATGCAGTGGCTAATTGCTGTAGATTCTTCTGTATCATTTTATAATGTTTAAGCACTGCGACCTGCAGTCAGTATACTCGGTATATTGGCTTGATTTTATCTTTTATACATTTGTAATAAAAGGCAGTGTTTGAAGCCACTAGCAATCATCTTTAAAGGGACAGTTCGCCCAAATCAGAGAAGCAACAAAGAAAGAGGAGAGCGAGGAGTCGCAATCAAAGGTAGCTTCAAACACCTGTTGATCTGTTGGTCCGTAACCTCGTCCTGTCAGGTGCAAATAGGCTGATTTGCATGTAAATTTCTCATCCTCCATTAAATAGATAATGGTGTGAATCATCTAAACAGTAATGATGTGCAGCCACAGTAATGACTGAACTGCACTTTGATGGAGGAAAGTATTTGGACATACCTGAATTGTTTTTCATATTTATCTTCATAATTAAAAAAAATTGTGTGTATATGAATTTGACACGTTTGAAATAGTTCTTTTTCTAAGTAACACTGAATGAATGAATGAATGAATGAATGAATGAATGAATGAATGAATTAATGAGCCTGAAATATCACAAATGTATTCAGATCTCCTGAGTCCAAATCTTCATGTTTCTCATGGGACCGCAAAACTTGGACTGTTCTTAAGCATCGCTGGCAGTTTCCCTTTGCCTTTAAGTCTAACGAGCTTCCGTGGAGTCCGATAGAAAGAGTGCATGAATGGAAAGAGCTGAATGGCAGGAACAAGACACCAAACCTGATCTAAATTTAAAGCTGACCCTTGAAATCATTGGGGCAGTTCCACAGGATGTGAACACATGACCCAGGGGCCAGATCGGGCTCACCAAATGGTTTATATTTTGGGTATTTCACTGTATTTGTGCCCTTTACAGTGGATAACATCAGGAGAGCCCGAACAGTCACTTTCATCTGAGATGACAAGGACGGCTGCCGCAGCACACCAAGCCAGAGATAAACTGCTCAATAGCAGAGGATATGGTGTTCTTCACTGTTAGTATGTCATTAAATAACAGAAAAGTTTCAGTGTTTTCAGAGACTGAGGCCATGCTGCCAGGCTGCTTTAATCTGTTCACCATCAGTTTTATAAATGGATGCCTTATTAAATGTCAATGTTTTCACAAAGACAGTTTGGAGGTGCTGTTATTAGGGGACATCACACCCGGCTGTACGTGGCCTACAGGCTAAGATGAGCTTGTCAGCCCTGCATGCAGCAAAGCCTGGAAATGGCTGGATGTCTGAGGCTTTCCAGATTTGACGTGCGGAAATATAATCTGTGAATAAGCTCCATTAAAACTAAACATGTCCCCAGGAGACCAATCAGGACTCCTCAGCTCTAAATAGTAGAAGGGGAGTTATTCTCCACAGGTACGCCCAGCAGAAACACAATGAAACGGCACGCAGGCTCATTTCACACAAAAATCACTCCTGATTAGTCAGCACCAGCCCTCCTCTTCCTCCTCCTCCTCCTCCTCCTCTTTCGCTGGTCGGGTTTTGGTCATTTTCAGGTGAAATGGCTGTCTAAGGTAACACAAAAGTGAAAGCTTGATGTGACGGTTGTCTGAGCGGCATTTCTCAGTTTTATTGGCCTCATAAACCACAAAGACGCGCAGAGGCGCAGTCCGCTGCCTCAGTGTGGACAGAGGATGCACTCAAAGGGCTGCTCATGGCAGAAAAGGCTCCTTTTAAACGACAGCACGAGCCTGAAGTGAAGCGCACAGGGTTAAGATCGATGCTCTCTGCGAGCTCTCCGCCGCCGGTTTGCTGCCACCGCCTGACGCGCTCCGGCTGCTCCTCTTTTCACCTCATTGTAAAGAACATGTCGACGCATCAACAGGTTCCTGCAGCGCCAACTAATCCGTGTGAGACACCTGCGTGTCGCAGGAACCACACACACGCACACACACATACACACACAGCTGCAGACACACGCTCTGCTCCTGTTTAATGTCTCTTTGCTTCATTTTTCACCCTTTCTAACACGCTCGCGTGTACAGTATGTGTGTGTTTGTGTGTTTCCTCTTACCGTCAGTTGTCGGCAGGCTCGTGCACGGCGGACAGCTCCCAGGTGCTGAAATGCGTCCAGCTCACCGTCATCCGCGCGAGGTAGGCTGAAACAGCGGCGCTGATTGGCCCCAAGGAGGTATCTCTCTGATCAGCTATTGGCTGTCCGGGCTGTCAGTCAGAGGGTGTCCGCTGTGAAATTCAGTGACGGGTTCCTCTCATTGATTTACCTTTTCATTTATTTATTTTTTAAATATTTATATAAATTCAAAGAAAATTTATTTATACAGTGCCAGCTCACACAAGCAGTATAAAAAGAGACAATATGATATTAGAGAGGAAACCCCAACAATTAGATATGTAGGCAAGTGACACACTGTGTGTGTGTGTGTGTGTGTGTGTGTGTATTGAAGTAAGCACTTGGTACCGGTGGAGAGAAAGAACTCCCTTTAAACAGGAAGAGACTTCCATATAAGGGGTCAGCGAGGTGTAAATAAAACTGAAATAACAAATTTTAGCAATACAACAAAATATTTTATATAGGAAGGCATCGTGATTCTGTGGAACTGTGGGTCTACACCGAGCTCGCTCAGGATGTCTGAGCTCCTCACCTCTGAGGCTGAGCCCAGACTCTCTAAGAAAGAAACTGATTTCAGCCAAAACAAAAATTGGTCCCACAAAAAGAGATTAAAAAAACAAAAGTGTGAGCCAGAAGAAAGTCCAAGAGGTTAGTATCACTTTGACAGATTTGTTTCTTATTAACATTGTAGGTTTAAATAAATAAAATAAATAAATAATGGCTTTCAAGGTCAAAAATATTTTTCTGCATCTGATTGAAACTGAGCTTAAACCACCAAATAAATGTGTGATTAAAAATAGATGAAAAATGACTGGACCCCTGGCATCAAATTAATCTATTCAATTCTATTTATAAAGCGCCAAATTGCAGCAAAGTCACCTCATGGCACTTTATATTGTAAGGTAAAGACAGTAATACAGAGAAATCCCAACAGTCAAAACGAGACAGGACAAAAGACAGACTGTGAACGAGCGCCAGAGATTAATAATGATTAATGATTAAATGCAGAGTGGGGTATAAACAGAGAGTAAAGAAGAAATACTCATCACTGAAACCCCCAGCAGCCTAGGCCTATTGCAGCATAACTAAGGGAGGGTTCAGGGTCACCTGATCCAGCCCTAACTATAAGCTTGATCAAAAAGGAAAGTTTTAAGCCTAATCTTAAAAACAGAGAGGGTGTCTGTCTCCTGAATCCAAACACATGTTGTGCAGATCAACGGCAGGAAACTCTTTTCTAAAACTTTATTTAACACAAATTCCACAGGTTAGAACACTTTATACTGTAAATTAAATACTCTACAACACAACAGAGATAACCGGGACAATCAGATGGTCCTCAATGAGCAGCACTTCGCAACAGTGGGGAGGAAGACCTCTACTTTAAGAGGAAGGGACCTTCAATAGAACCAGGCTCAGGGGAAAGAGGGGTATAGAGAGACTGCAAACAGGAAACCAGACAAAAAGAAATAAGGTGAGCTCCATAAGAGCATTTCTGAGATTTCTCTCTGGAGACATGAGCTTCCAGACCCCCCCCCCCCTCCCCTCGCTGGAGGGTTGTCAAAGGTTCAGATTTTTCCTTTAATTTGTCATTGCAGATATTTTGGTGAGTCACGTTTTATTTTCACATTTCAGATAGATACAGTGTCTGCTACCAATGACTGGGGCTGCCATTCAAAGCAAGAATTTAACTGCACACCCACACGGTTACATGTTAGTGTTCAGCCGGACCCAGTAAAGGAGGTCCTGTGATCGGCCTGTCTCTGTGTTAGGATCATTCTAGCAGGATAAACGCTTTGGAGACATCTGCATGGAAGACTGAGTTCAGTGTCCCTCCTTAAGTGAGAGTGCAGAGCATTCTCTGACTGGCTCCAGTTTGTGCAGATCACTGATCTATGGATGCATTCCCACTGAAACAGGTGAGCAGAGAGGAGAGCAGCTAACAGAACAGATTCAACAGTTACATCGAGGACAAGAAAAAGCTGCAGTGAGTTGTCCTTCACATGAACAGTGACAGTTAACCTGGATTCTACATGTTTATAAGCTTTATGTCAATGTACCTCTTAGATTTAGTAACACACACACACACACACATTTATTCTGCTGGGTTCTGGTCTCCATACTGGCCAAATTTCAATTGCATTTTGGAGGTCTGATTAAAATGACTTTTTCCATAGGACCACAGATAAGGGGAATTCTCAGCCTTGGTGGAAGGATGCAGTCAGTTTGCCCCCTGATAAATGCTACTAAAAAACTGCACACAGAGGTGCCGAACCAGCAAAGAGGGCTTTTAAAAGTGCATTTAATTTGGGGCTTAAAGCACTTTAAAAATAAGTGGATTATATTGATCTTTATGTTGTGAGATCAACTGAAAACATGTTTGTATCAAGTTTACACCCACTAACCTCACAGACACGCATGACCACATCATGGATCAAACTGCCAGAAACAAACTGACCTCCCTGCTAGCAAAGGTTACCTTGAATTAAGCGCAGCATTCGTGAGGAAGCTGAAGAGGATTAACAGGAAAGGAGGAAAAATACTGAATCACTTCCATCTTTAATCACCAGTTTATTCTTTCATCTTTATGTCTCACCCTTAAATTAATTTCTGCTTTCAAACTGTAAACGAGGCAAACAGCAGAACCTCAGAGCCGGCGGACGCCAGACTTGTTACTCCGATGAACCACAGCAGTCTACAGTTATAGTCAATATACAAAATTTTATTACAAAAAGAAATCTGTTCTACAAGTTTTCAAACTTCCACATTAAAAATGACGGCAAACATTTTTAACCAAACTACAGATAAATCCTGGTAGTAAAATGACAGTGAAGAAGCGGCACTGCTGGAACAGATCGTGAGCAGTGCTTCCAGAAACAATCATTTAAAACAAAAAATTAAACAAAAACAGAAATCTTTCCAGACTGGCTGCTGTCCACCGTCTGCTCAGGAGTTTCAGTTCATCATATCATCACAGGAAATTTATCTGGCTGCCCGTTTTTAAACAACAAGAAGGATCTAAGATGTAACAGACCCCAATCAGCAGAAAACAGTTTTAAAACAAAAATAAATCTTAAAGGGGACTAAGTGACAATAAAACTAAAATCCCTGAATTAGAAGAGGAGTACACGTCGACCCGAGGCCGACCGACAGGGACAGCAGGCTATACTGTTGGAGTCATCCAACCGAAAAACAAACATAAGCTGAACAACGCATCACAAACTTCACATCCCCAAAACACAGAAACCGCTTAGTCGTCATCCTCGTCTTCCTCATCGTCATCATCATCCTCGTCTTCGTCCTCGTCGTCATCATCGTCATCAGCCGGTTCTGCCTTCTTGGGAGCGGGCCTGCCCGGGCCGCTCTTCTTCCCAGCGTCGCTCTTCCCAGAGCCGCTCTTGGCTCTGTAGGCAGACATGTCCTGAAAAGGAGAAGACAGGTCAGGAACACCTCCTCAGGTGAACATTAAATATTCAACACCACAAGGAAACACACAGGTACCTTCTCGTATTTCTCCTTCAGTCTGGCAGCCTTGGCCTCGTAGGGAGCCTTGTCTTTGGCGCCCTGCGTGGCCCACATCTCGCCAAGCTTCTTGGCGATGTCACCAATGGAGATCCCCGGGTTGTCCTCCTTGATCTTGGGACGGTGGTCAGAGCAGAACACAAAGAAAGCAGAGCTGCAGGGGAAAAAGAAGAGTCAATCCCAGAAAAGTCACCAAATATAAGACTAAACCTTCAACAGGAGCCAGGGTTTACACTTACGGTGGCCTTTTGGGGGCATTGGGGTCCTTCTTCTTCTTGCCCTTCTTGGCACCTTTAGGTGGAACGTACGTCTTCATCTCCCGGTCATACCGGACCTTATCATTCTTGGCCAGTTCTTCAAACTTGGACTTCTCCTTGGGGGACATGGTCTAAAACACACAAATAATTAAAAATAAAAATTAAAACTCTACAGCTACATATTTATCATCATCAACTCCTCACATATAGTGCTCATAATGACTTAAAAATCTCATTGTACATCCTGTATAATGACAATAAAGGCATTCTATTCTAAAATCACCGAGACTCACCTTCCATCTTTCTGAGCACTTCTTGGAGAACTCTGAGAAGTTCACGCTGGTTCCTGGGTGCTTCTTCTTGTGCTCCTCGCGGCAGGTCGCCACGAAGAAAGCATAGGAGGAGGTTTTACCTCTAGGCTTATTCGGATCCTTTGTCATGGCTGCGATTAATCTGCAAAATAATGACCCAAAAAAAAGAAAGAAATGAAACTAGCACCAAAACGCCTCACCGAGTTCCGTGTAGCACGCCCACTCCGCCACAATAACCGCCCTCAGTCCGCATTCGCGGCTTTAAACTTCTCAGTGTGCAGTGTGACCAAGGGTGGATGCGTTAAATAGTGGCAGATTTGCCGTCGAGAGCTGTAGGTGGTGTTACTGCAGCAGAAATAGGGCGAGCAGACGCCCGGGAGTGTTTTAAGGCTCTAATCGGCTTTCTGCCTCTCCGGGACAAAAAGACGGGACTCCATTTTGTATCTTCCCGCCTAAACACAACTGCGCCAAAAACTTCCCCAACAAAGTCTCCACAAAACACACCACTTCGCCCTCACGCAGCCTCCCGCCACCTTTCTGCCTTTAAACTCGGTGCAGTCGGCAGAGAGAGCGGCTCCAAGCAGCCGGAGGCTTCATCTAAACTTTAAAAGAACGGGCGCTTCCGTCGAGCTGCGAGCTAAGCTACCAAACCAAATGGCGTTTGAACGGCGTGTTGCGCACTAACTCGGCCACACAGCGGCACGCTACAGCCGCAGCGTTATAGCACCAAAAAACACACAAAACTGCCGTTTTTCGCCTGAAACACCCACAACTCGCTGGCTTTTTCACAAACACTTCGGGTTTGCTGTGATTTATCACGCAAACGATCCAGAAGCCAAAACGCATAAATGAATTTTGACGCACAAAGCTAAAAAATACCCCAGAAACATCAGCACAATTCAGAACAATTTCCCAAAACCCACAGAACTGTTGTTGGCCGCCAAGGCCGAGAAAGCACAATCGAGTCTTACCTTCTCACCGTCAGACGCCCCGTGAACGAGTGCAGGACAGCGGACGCGCAACTGTTTTGTCACCGTCTGCGAGGCCGCACTAACTTTACGAGAACGACTTCCACAGCCCCTCCCCGCCAGCAGCGGATTGGCCACGATAACGCATTTAAATTTGAACGCTGGGCACACGGCAGATGCGCGCCTGCGATTGGTTGTATTACGTGAAGTCAAGCCATCAAGTTTGTATGCGTCACCTGCAAGCTGATTGGCTGCCCCGGGCTTTTAAACGCACGGCGCGAAAAGCCCCTCTTTGTTCGCTGCTGGCTGAAACATCTTCATCTGCTGATGACGTCAGCTTAACCGTTTGTTTTCGAGGCGAGAGCGGAAGCAGCGGAGCCGCCACTCTTCCGCCTCCAGCAGCTCCAACAACTATACACAAACAACTGCCTGCAGCAGCAGCACCCGCGGCAAACAGGCGACACAAACATAACTGCTCGTTCGGGTTTAACGGGCTCTGATGAGCGTCAGCACTCAGCAGAAAACCAGAATCACTTGCGGCTGCAGAGTTACTCATAGGACTGCAGTTACACACATGCACAGGTGTGTCCATCAACAAGCAGGCCGCACATAATTTGCAGTGTATTTAAATAGAGTCCAAGGAGTAAAAATAAACTATGTCATGGTGGTGAGGGGGGCACAGGTCTCTGAGCTGCAGGTTATCACCTGTGCATCAGAGCAGGATTCAGAGCTAAAGGTGGGGGCAACACACTTCAAACACCTGGCAAATCATGTTAACCTTTAAACCACAGACAGACAGCGATCTGAGAGCAGCATGAATGAAAACATTCAAACAGAGGTCAGGAAGGAGGAAATGGCTGCAGGGATAATGTGCACAATATTAGACACAGCATGCAAAACCGTGTGGCTCCATCTCCAGAAGCAGGTCACTTCACCTGAAAGGTGGGAACTTATTTGGGACTCAAATGTAATCTAAGCAGCCACTGGGAGGTAAACAGGCACATTTTTACAGTGACCTGTCAAATCTGATTAAAACCCCCACGTAATGTATGAAAGGTGTTTTACTTCCACCACCGTCACTGTAGTGTCCCCCTCAGACTTTAATGTCCTTTCAGTGCCATAATCCTCTCTGATAAAACACCACAGAGACCCACTTCTGTATCCACGCACACATCCACGCAGCATGGATTCAGAGGTGAGTAAAAACTGTATGAGCTCAAAGATCATCCAAAATAAGTCATAAATAGATCATTTGAAACACTTTTACTTTTCAACGAGGTGATTACAGGCGATTTACACCCTCGTTGATTAAGCAGCTGGAGGGCGATCTGCCTGAGCTGGGCAGAGGGGGGTCACACCTCACAGTCGTCTGTATGGAAAGTGAAGGCCGCTGGTGGGCAAATACATGTCAATGAAACACCTCTGCACTGCTTTTATCCTTTTGTTGGGGCAAATCAAGTCCTCAAGCATCCCACCACCTCCTGCAGGCTCGGAGCACCAACACAGCATGCAGGACACATTTTTAACACCTTTAATTCTTCAGATTTATTTAAAAGAAGTTTTGTGTGCTGCAGAGCAGAGAGCACGGGGTCTGAGGGACAGGGGAGGTTAGCACTGATGCTGCTGAGCCTGTTGCAGTCATTTTTACCTAAGCCTTTTATTCACTGAGCTCCTTTATTCTTCTTTTGTATAATTGTTACATTTTCGAGCTCTTTCATCTCGCCTCTTTATTTACTTGAGATATTTTGTTATAGTTTGTAATGTTTTAGCTTTTGTAACTCTGGAGAAAAAAGAAGCATATCTAAAGCGATCTGTCTTACTGAAAAACAGCTCCTGCCACAGAGTTGTTACACTACTGAACACTGACCATATCAAACCCAACAGACAATCGCCTTGCACATCCACTGCACCACTTTGGCACATTGCATACATTTGTATATAGACTGTTTATTTGCTATTCACATTGCCTTTTCTCACTGCAAATATCGCACCATACTACCTCTGCTCACTGTAAATATCAGATCCTTATTTATTTGTATTTCTTATTTCTTTCTCCTATTATTTTGGTACCTGGAGGATGGCTCCAACAAAATTTCATTGTATCATGCAATGACAATAAAGATAGCTTGTCTTACTGTAATTTACTGTTGAATAATAATTCCTATATAAAAATTAAACATCTGTGTGTTGTGTTGAGGACATATGAACTGAAGAGCAACCCAAGACAGGCTGTAGTTTAGTGTGATTCCAATTTGTACAACATGACAGTGCGAGTGTGAGTCGGTGTGACCTTTATTTAACCAGGTAAGTCTTTAAGACATTTTTATTTGTTGGGAAAAGGCAAAGAGGTTAAAACAGCAGCACACGCTGGTAAAAGCCATCTGGTGGTGGAAGGCTCAGTTCAAATTTGCAGAGAGTAATTACAAAAACTACCTTTACCTGCCACACAACCTCATAATTACTCATTTTCCTGTGTAATTATTCGTGGTCAGACATTAAACTCTGACAGGCCACGGTGAGCAGGCACAGGTTCATTTAAGAGTCAGACGCGCCTGAAAGCACCTGATATGGGTGGGCAGGGAGTGAGGAGGCTGGTTAAACTTCAGAACAATTCATTTTCCTGCAGCCTGCGTTTCAGTATGTTAAACTTTAATATGAACGTGCAGCTGTAGATTAGAGTGCATATGTCCTCGTGTCTGAGGAAATCAGTGATGAAGCTCCACACCTGCCGCCAGGCTGCGTTGTGGCGCAGAGTGTACAGCAGGTGGCAACACTCTGCTTCTGTCAGCCTGGTGAACGCCGAGGAAGAAGCGGCAGGCCCTCCTGTAGTTGGAGTTGTAGTTCCGAGCGGCACGGAGAAGCCACGTTTCCACTGACGGCGCAGCGGGAGCCCGCAGAGGAGAGGCAGACGCTGTGTGTATGAGAGACCGGGAGCGCCGGGAAGATGAGTGACGCCGCCGTGGACACGAGCACTCTCTGCCTCTTTGATGTTGACGGCACGCTTACAGCCGCGAGACAGGTAGGAAGTGTGTGTGTGTGTGTGTGTGTGTGTGTGTGTGTGTGTGTGTGTCTCTGTCTGTCTATGCACGAGAAACAGACCAGGTGATATAAAACTGACACTGCACCTGACTCTGTCAGCACGACTTCCGGCTCCACGTTGTTATTGTAGTTCTTCCGAGCCTAAATGTGCTCCGCAGTCCCTACGTTGGTTCCGCAAAGGGACGTTCGTCAGTGCAGGCGCACAGTCGCTGCCAAACATTATTAAAATGTAGTAATAAACAGCGTTAAGTTATCGCTGTGGTTACTAAATAGATTATATAATGTATATACCAGTATACGACTTTTTGCTATGTCTATAAAAGGACGTTTCTGACGGAAGGACAAATATGAAACACTACTGTAGTTTTCTGAAAGTTCACGGTTAAAAATTTTTTTTTTCCGCGGCGCATATAACCACTTTAATCACCGTGCGCTTTTAAAAACACGTCACGCGGTCTTTAAATCTGCAGGTGACTCAAACGCTCGTGCTATTCCTGTTTCCTTTTCCATTAGCGTATTGCTAATACCCGGAATAAGCGCCCCCAAGCGGCCCCGCCGGGTCATGTTCCTGCCAAAAAAGATGTCACAGTTCAGCCGGTTCTTCCACCAGAGCTTCAGAATGTTCTTTAGAACGTGACCCCTGACCCCATGCAGACTGATTTAGATGGCGCAGCGGTCGTGACCCTGTGGCTCTTTTGCCCATCTCCATTAAACTGCGTGAGTGTGGAGGCATGTGCGCGCTCCCGCTGCTGATGGAACGTCTGAAAGTTTCGTTCTGTAGTTTTTTACTATTTAAAATGCAAAGTGTGAAGTACCAAATATCCACAAATGGCCAAGTGACCATTGATTCACATGTGGTAAAAGATTTGCACAGGTTACATTCAGCACCCACAGTTTAACTGCTCATTAACATAAACGTCTAATCAGCCAATTACATGGCAGCAACTCAGACATGATCAAGAGGCTCTGAGTGTTTCAGAAACTGCTGATCTGCTGGGATTTTCCCTGAGAAGGTCTGGAAAAAAGCAAACATCCAGTGAGCAGCAGCTCTCTATGCCTTGTTGAGGAGAATGCCCAGACTGCTTTGGCATATCACTCAAATAACCACTCACTAAAACAAAGGT
The DNA here is from genome assembly GCA_034780415.1 of Cichlasoma orientale. Lineage (NCBI taxonomy): Eukaryota > Metazoa > Chordata > Actinopteri > Cichliformes > Cichlidae > Cichlasoma > Cichlasoma orientale. The sequence goes on along the minus strand of JAVDPK010001742.1, from coordinate 91,112 downwards.
CTGCAGCAGAGCATCTGTGAACCTTGAAGCAGATGAGCTGCAGCAGCAGAAGACCACCTTGGGTGCCAGTCCTGTCAGGAACAGGAACCTGAAACTACAGTTCCAACCTGGTAGTAGCAGGTTCTCAGATTTTCTTCTTTCCTGCAGAAACACTGGTGTCTGTAACTGTAGTGGCAGAGACTGTGCTGTGTTTTATCTCATGAATCATGTGTTTCCTCACAAAGTTCCTCATTCACAAACGTAAACACAAAACGCCCTGTTTTCACATTTTTTAAATCTATAATAAACTTACTGTCAGTATGAGTGTTTCACAACACAATGTTTCCTGTGTTACAGCATGTCAGAGTCTGATTCCTCTATTGCTGTTTCTTAATACTTTTAAATCAGTTTTATTGGGGGGAAAGAGGAAGGTTTAGTGAGCAGCTGTGCTTGTGCAACAGAAGGGCCAATCACTGCACAAAAACACACACACCTGAGCAGCAAAGTGGGCCTGTGCCATAAATTCTGACTAAATGCACACGTGCACAGTTTAGGTTTAATCAGAGACTGGCATTAAAACTGCAAACTCAATAAAAAGTCCTGGATTTTTGCCCGTCTGTGTTTGAGGGCAGCTTCCCTGTCATGGCAGTAAATGTGGGGTGTGTGACTGCGTGTGTTTTCAGCGTGTGACTCCGGACATGGCGGAGTTCCTTCAGAAGCTGAAGACTCGGGTTCGGGTCGGAGTCGTCGGAGGGTCGGACCTCTGCAAGATCAAGGAGCAGCTGGGAAACGATGGTGAGATGCAAACTCTGATTATAGGTCATGTATTGGCTGATATCGTATATTTGTCCCTTCATTTTACATGTTTTTATTTACGTTGTTGTACATCTTATTGGCACTTTATAGTTGACGTTATCACATTATTGCACTTGTATAGCCAGAGAGACAAAAGCGCTTGTCCATCTTGAGCATGTGCAGTGTGTGATCAGCCCGACTGTGTTTTCTGCTTGGTTCTGTGTGCAGTGGTACAAAAGGTGGACTACGTGTTTGCTGAGAACGGCCTGGTGGCCTATAAGAACGGACAGTTACACTCTGTGCAGGTGAGATGTGTTTAAACCTTGTTATGTAAATGCTTTGAAGCCTGTACTGGACGCATGAAGGTGTGTACAGTGCTGTGAAACAGTATTTAAGGGACAAAAGCTATTCAAACCTGCCGGCCCTGTGTGAGAAAGTCATTGCCCCCCTGATTACTGCAGACCTGCTGAGCCAAGAAATCACTTAAATAGAAGCTGTGTGGCAAAGTGAAGCTAAAAGCAGCACATCATGCCACGATCTAAAGAACCAGCTGAGAAACAAAGTCAGTGACGTCTGTCAGCATGGAAAGGGTTACAAAGACATTTCTCAGGCTTTGGGAGTCCAGAGAACCACAGTGAGAGCCGTCATCCACACATGGAGAAAACCCGGGAGTGGTCGGTCTACCAAAATTGCTCCAAGAGCGCATCAATGACTCATCCAGGAGGTCACAGAAGAACCCAGAACAACATCTAACTGAGCCTCACATTAGCCTTAAGCTTAGAGACTGGGCAGAAACGGCCTCCATGGGAGAGCTCCAAGGAGAAAACCACTGCTGACCAACAAGAGCACAAAGGCTCGTCTCACATTTGCCAGCAAACATCTGGATGATCCCCAAAACTTTGGGGAAATATTCTGTGGACTGACGAGACAAAAGCTGAACTTCCTGGAAGGTTTGAGTCCCGTTACATCTGCATAAACTAACAGAGCATTCCGTGAAGAGAGCATCACACCAACAATGAAGTAAAGCTCACTCGGGTTACGCAGCAGGACAAAGATCCAAAACACATCAGCAGGTCCACCTCTGAATGGCTCAGAAAAACAAAATGAAGGTTTTGGAGCGACCGAGCCTGAACTTAAATCACACTGAGATGATCTGGCATGAGCTTAAACAGGCCGTTCATGCTGGAAAAGCCTCCAATGTGGCTGAATTCAAACAATTCTGCAAACAAGAGTGAGACAGCGACGTGAAAGACTCACTGCCAGTTATTGCTATTTTAAGATTAGACTTAAATCTTTCTTTTTTGGTCAAAAAGTGTTTTCTCTGTGTTATTGTAGGGTCTTTATTTTACAGTAAAAAAGCACCTTGAGGCGATTGTTGTTGTGATTTGCTGCTATATAAATAAAATAGAAGTGAAGTTGACTTTGTCTGCTTGTTGCTGTCAGTCCATTCAAGCCCACATGGGGGAAGAGCTGCTGCAAGAGTTCATCAACTTTTGTCTCAACTACATGGCCAACATCAAACTGCCCAAGAAAAGGTAAAGACAGATCAGTGTGTGAATATTTTGTTTATATTCTGATTATCTTTTGTTGATTAATAGATCAGTAACAGTCTAACTGATGGAGAAGCCGCTGTTGAACATGCAGTTTGGTCCACTTGCAAAGCGAAAAGTTCAGCAAAGTCTTTAATAAAAAGCACTCCTCTTCATTTTGTGGTGTCATTTTTACACAGGAGTGAATGTAAGTGGATTAAAAGTATTTTGGGATCTATATTTGTTGTTTAAGCCATCAAAAAAATTACAATAATGTTGTTGTTTAGTTACAAACAGTAGGTGAAGGTTTCATGTCTTTGCACTGTTACCTGTAAGCTGCTCACGTGTTGACAGGAGGCTCGCTCAGTGCGGAAAAACTGAGATAAAGTTTTGAAACTGGACTAAATCACCTTTTTTGTAAATGCATCGTTCATCAAACAATGAAAATAATTTAAGGAGAAAAAATACCTTATGTTTGTTGGCTCTGGCCTAGGTGAATGTTTTCTAAATGTACTTCTTATTTTTTTTAATATACATTATGATGCAGCAGTGTCCTTCCTAAGATGCAGGTGTCTGCAGCTCTGCAGTAGATGTTGTGTAATTCGATGGATGTGTCGCCTCTCAGGGGGACCTTCATTGAGTTTCGTAACGGCATGCTGAACGTCTCTCCCGTCGGGCGCAGCTGCACGCAGGAGGAACGGATTGAATTCTACCAGCTCGACCAGGTAGCACCCACACACTGACTCTGAAACCAAGCTCCAACCATCTCCTCCACCCTCCAACTCTATGGCAAGTGCAGCTGTGTGCGCAGCAGTGGCTGAAGGGTTTTAGCGCAGCAGATAACATTGCACATGCTGTGGTGACCACTTTACTGTAATAATTAACAGTGTGCGGTGCATTTGTTGGTTTTTGTTCTGAATTCGCTGATGAGACTGAAAATGTGTAAAAGTGCATTAACGTGTTCACGGAACTGCAGCCTGCAGGTAAAAATACACACTGCAGTTCTTCCAGAACGGTGAAGCTGGAAGCGTCGCCGTGCTGAAATAAAAAAGGAGTCGTCTTTGTTTCCTACAGAAAGAGAAGATCAGAGAGAAGTTTGTGTCTGTATTAAAGGAGGAATTCAAAGGAAAAGGACTCTCATTTTCCATCGGTAAGTGTGCTGCAGTCACCACATCCACCTCACAGTGATTTATTACCAATGAGCCCGTTTCTGAAGATGACCCGGGCCATCGCAGCAGCCGCAGGGCTTAACCTGGCGCTGAGACAGTCGGAGACATGAGCTCCGGCGTGGCCCTTCCTTCTCACTGTGATGCAAATCTCGCTCTTTGTCTGTCCGCAGGAGGTCAGATCAGCTTTGATGTGTTTCCTGACGGCTGGGATAAGCGGTACTGCCTGGGCATCGTCGAGAAGGACAACTACTCAACCATTCACTTCTTTGGAGACAAGACCAAACCTGTGAGTATGCAAACTGCTGCAGCTCACTGACAACATGCATGTGAATTCTCACTGAGGTAGAATATCAATAGCAGTGAAAGCAAAAGGAGCCCAGCAGATGAAGACACACTTTGAATAGCGAGACAGTAGGGCTGCAACGATTCATCGACGTAATCGATGACGTCGACTACAAAAATTTGTCGACGTAAAATTTCAGCGT
>JAVDPK010001742.1:53890-76017 GCA_034780415.1 Cichlasoma orientale | reverse complement strand
AGGATGGTTTCTGGACTCTGTGGCTGAGAAATGAAAACGAGTACACAGCTTGTGCTGTTCCTCCAGTCCGTCTCTGTCTCCAGTCTGCTCCTGAGAAGGTGGGGGTGTTTGTGGATTATGAGGAGGGTCTGGTCTCCTTCTACGATGTAGATGCTGCAGCTCTGATCTGCTCCTTTACTGGCTGCTCCTTCACTCAGAAACTCCACCCTTACTTTTGTCCTTGTATCAGTGATGGTGGTAAAAACTCTGCTCCTCTCCTGATCACTCCTGTCAATCACACCAATTAGAAAACTGATATGATTCTGTATGAAAGCAGATCTGACTGTGAAACCGATGATCTGTGAGTCTTGTTGTGGGATTTTTGTGAGATATTTTGAAGTTTCTGCTTGTTGACAGTTCTGATCAGTTTTATGTGTTGTTTGGATTCTGTTATATCCAGAATTTTGTGTTTTCAGTTCTGGTTATATTTTAGTAACATTTGTATTTGTTTCCTCAGTGTTTTCTGTCTCATTATTGTGTGACAGTTCCCCCAGTTAAAGCTCATTCATTGCCCTGCTCAGTACTGTTCCCACTTCCTGTTTTATTTTGATAGCCTTTGTGCCCGCTTTACTTCCTCCCCTGCCTCATTGTGTTATTCATCTACACCTGTGTTAGTTTGCCCCAGCTGTCCTTCCCTCATTACCTGGTGTGTATAAATAGCCTTAGCTTGCCTCATTCCCTGCCTTCTCTGTTTGACTGTGAGTCCCTGGTCTTCCTGCCCCTCTGTTTTTGGGTTTATCTTTTGAGCTGCCAGCCATAATAATGGTTTGTCTTTCATTTTGAGCTCCACCTCTGTGTTCTGCATTTGGGTCCCAGGCCCTATTCCAGGAAACAAAGTTTAAAATAAACTCTGAGTTGATCTGAGATCGGCAGCTCTTTCCCGTTCCAGAACAGCTGATCAGAATTGGTTCAAGCAACTCTGAGTAAGGAAAGAAAGCCATCATAAATGGATCGCCGAGCCCGGCTTCACTGATGACGGCTCTGTGACAGCCGAGTTACTGTTAAAGGTCAGAGGTCAGTCATAGATTCATGGTATCAGAAATATCTCAGCTTTATAGGTTTTAAATATTTCAATGCAGGTTTGGGAGGATGAGTCATTTTAATTGAAGAATGCAGATCGTGTCGGGAAAATGAATCCATTATGAGCGGAATGACTGGAGCCCAAACTGGATCTGGACCTTATCTGGTCTGAAGTGAGATGTTCTGTGTGTTTTAGAAGCTCAGGGTTTCTCTTCAGGCAGATTTTACTTTGAGGTTCAGGTTAAAGAAAAGACTGATTGGACTTCAGGAGTGGCCAGAGAGTCGATCAGCAGGAAGAAAATAATAAAACACTTATTTCTGAGGATGGTTTCTGGATTGTATGGCTGAGAAATGGAAATGAGCAGGAAGCTTGGCCTGGCTCTGCAGCCCCCCCTCTATCTTCAGTCTGGGCCTTAGGGTGTTTGTGGATTATGAGGGGGGGTCTGGTCTCCTTTAATTATGCTGACGCTGCAGCAGATGAGCGAATCCCGGAGATTCTCTTCCTTTTTAAAATCACATATTTAATATTTAAATCAAGTCATGGCTTCACAAAATAATACTAATGAAAAACTTTAATACTTTTCAAAATCCATATTCCAAAGTGCTTTACAGGAGCAGCAGAATAAAACAGACTGAAGAAAGCTCTGCGTCTGGGAAGGCTTTCTCAAAAAAGTTTAAAATGAGATGTTTAAGAAGGTTGTTTCTATTTCATTCAGCTCCTCCTTTAGTTATTTAGCCATTTTGTTCTGCTGTAATTACCTGTGGCTCATGCTTTGGCAGCTGTTTCGGAATAAAGTATTTATCATCATGTTGTGGGGTGAGAGGCAGGGTACAGCCTGGACAGGTCCAGTCTATTCATTATCCTACAAAATCCTTTTGAACTTTGCAAAAAGAAGTCATTAATAGAACTCAGGATACCAAGGTCATACCAGGGTCAGATAGATGGTCTAAGGGGGGACGCTCTGTAATTTAAATGTATACCTGAGGTGGAGCACATATAACGAGAACCAAAGTGGTCCCAGAACCGAGCCATGTGGGACACCCTATCTAATGGATAAAAATGAAGACACAAAGTTGGTGACAGAAACACAGAGGATCTTTTTGACAGAGTATTGTTTTCACATGTGTGGATTATTACTTTGGCCATGGTTGTCCAATGCACAACAAAAAAACGTTCGCCCGAACAGGGACTTGAACCCTGGACCCTCAGATTAAAAGTCTGATGCTCTACCGACTGAGCTATCCGGGCTCTGCTTCAGCACACCCTCAGTCTCTATACAAACGCGCCAACGCGGGGACGATTCCGCTGATCAATATGTTTATGGATTTATCTCCTTAACTCTCCCTTGGTGTCTCTGCCGGGGGGGAAGGCGGCTGTGTGCCGGTCAGCAACGGGCACAAATCCTGATTTTAGGAGCAGGAGCACCTCCGTAACCGCTCCTGCTTGCTTGATAAATAACACCGGTAATACTATCACAGTTTAACTCGGTCTTTATGACACGAAAATGATATTTTTGATTTTGCGGCCGCAGATTCCGTTAGCCCATAGTGCAGACATTGGTACGTACGTATGTTTTCCCCCTAAGAGGTCTTGTACGAAATTCTGTTCCCCAGTGAAAATATGTTCCCCCTTAGTCGGGAGCGCGCACTAAAATAATCAGCTGTTCCGTAGGGTAACAAACCATTGCATGGTTTGAGAGGTTTTTGTCTGTATTTTTACCAGGAGCTGTAGATTAACATGAAAGTTACAACCTTTTGTGGATTTTGTGGAGTCGTTTTTACCGAGAAATAGATGCACCGTGAAGACTCTCTGGCTGCAGTGCGCGCTCCCGACACAGGGGGAACAGAATTTCACAGGGGAACAGAATTTCGCACAAGACTGCTTCACAAATATCACTTCCGGTATTTCAGAATTTCACAATAAAACACTTCCGATGTTTGAACAGGAAAAGATTTGAGACTTTGAGCTCATTCTAAATCTAGTTTAATATGTTAGTTGTATAAGTCAGTGCCTAAATGTGTTAATTCTTGTGTGATCTCACTGGTCTTCATTCATAGCACCACCATCACTGCCACACTACTACTAGCAGTTTGTTGGCTTGTTCTCTGATGATAAGAAGGGTGTCCAGGAGATGGCGAGCTTACCACTCTCATTTTGAAACTCCTTTTTAAACCAGACATACAGAGGCGCGTTACAGTAACAAGATCGTAATTATGCTGAGGTAGATGTGCTGGTGTTCAGCCTCTGCAGTGGTAAGATGCAGCTTTTAATCCATCATGGCAGGAAGATTTTGGGTTTCCGATTTAGTAAATCGCTCGTTCATGCTTTTATCTTGAAGGCACGCAGGGCGCGAGGCGCTCTCCTGAAAGCAAAGCTGCTCAGTGAAGCAGCACAGGTGACTTTGAGGTGCGTGCACGGAGGAAGAGCGAGCCCCAGGTTTTCCAGCAGAAGGTGCGAACACCTCGGTCAGCGTGAGCCTCCGTGTGGAAGCGGACGGTCCCAGAGAGCGACGAGGAAACGGCCGGAAGGAGAGTGTTTCCGCCCTGAACGCAGCGCTGCACTCACGGCGGCGTCACGGTGTTTATCAGGGTTCATGTATGCGGAGGACGCTGTCGACATGATAACAATTAGTTACGTTTTAGCACAGTTTTGTAGAAAGTGTTTTGATCTTTAAACTGAATTATAATGGACTGTGCAACAGGTGGCTCCGTGGCGCAATGGATAGCGCATTGGACTTCTAGTCAAGCACTTGAGAGGTGATTCAAAGGTTGTGGGTTCGAGTCCCACCGGAGTCGCATTTTTCGCCGCCACTTCACACAGCACAGTTTTTTTTCGGGGGGTGCATCGATGTTATGTCGTACAGTATGGAGCACCAATAATCATTGTAAGCTCCTCCATCAATAATAAAAACATTTAATGTGGCTGCAGAATAAAAAGAGCTGGATACTTAAAATTCATGCAAAGTTTCATCAAGATCGGTCCACTCTGAGGGGAGATGGAGAACATACAATAATACATACATACATATGCTATGATGATGATTATATGATATGATATATCTGCGCACTCATGCAGATAATTCAGCATTTGTGTTTGTTTCCTGCTGAATTACTCTTCTTAATAAATACTTAGAAATACATACCATATCAGTTCTGATAATAACATTCTTTACAGTGAGAGATGCACAGCTCGTTTTATTAAAATACAACCCAGGAAAATAAATGTGCATACTGTATATTTTTTATTTTAGCATATATTTATGTCTTTGTTGACTTATTCCGTGATGGCGAAGTTATTTTTCAGCCACAGCGTTAACTTTGTTGAGCGCAAACAGTGGCTGGTGCTGCAGGGAGTCAAACTCAGCCTGAGGTCTGAGAGTCGCTGCTGCCAGCAGATGGAGGCTCCTCCACGGCCGTGCAGCGATGCCTGAACACCAGCCGTCCTGACGGGCATAAAGCCAGCAGAGACGGAGGCGCTGCCACCAAACAGAGAAGGAGGGTCGACGAGAGCGTTGATGATGGCCACCCTGAGGACGTCTGTGGCCTTTCTGCTTCACCTGGCTTCCTCTGTGGCGGTAAGAAGCTGCAGCACATCCAACCGTGTCAGCATTTCTCTCTTTATTCAGTCTGCCATGAGCATACTTACTGTTTTTAAATACCTGCGTGAGAGATTTCTGCTCGGAGTCCGACACAAACCTGGGGACTGGGAGGTAAAAAAAAAAAATGCAGTTTGTAAATCTTTTCCCTGAGGCGCAGACCTCGCTGTGGATGCATCTGATTTTCATTGGATCTGTTTGTTTGACAGAAAGTAGTTCCAATGGAAACCGTGCAAAGTGAGTTTCTGGCTTGCTGCTGATTTTGATGTGAAATTTTGTATTAAAAGTGGTTTAGATTCAGTCCTGTTCTGTTTATACTGCACTTTAAATCAGAAACATTCATCCCATGAAAATTATTTTTCTTTTCTCATCACTCGTCACTGTGATTTTTAGACTCTGTCCTGACTGATCGAGGATGGTTCACCCCTTAGTAACACTTCCGTCTCTTTTTTTTACACTTTGATAATTCCTCATCATGACTGTTGCACATGTTTAGTAATTTTACAGATTTATGAGGGGTTTATTTACATCTTTTCCTCATCATTTCGTTCCTCATCAGCTCTAATCATAAACAGCTTCTTAATAGATTTTGGAAGTACTGTTTTACTTTATCAGTGTAGTGCTGAGAGAGTAACTAAGAGTACTACGGGTAAATTCCTTTAACCTTCAAAAATTAACTTAAAATATCAAAACAAGAGAAGAAAAAACTGACTTTATGTCCAAAATATCTGCGTTATGTTGAAGAGATCTGACGTGAAGCTAAAATGTGGCTGAGCTGTACTTTCATGTAATACCACTTTGTACCACGAGATGGCGCAGTGACTCAGTGCAACTTTAATTGGATAATTAAAAACATATTCATTTTTACAACATGCTGCCCCCTGCTGGTGAAATGTTTCGTTCGGCTGCACATTGCAATTACAAGAAGTGCCTTTAATAAAAAGTCTATCCTTCACCCGCGGACAGCAGGTGACGTCTCAGCGATCGGTTGTGTTTATGATGGTTCTTTAGTTTTAGACATCTGTGCTTTACATTTTTTTCAGCATAATTTGTGCTTAATTATCACAATTTAAACATCATAATTTGATTATTTTTTATTTGCTTTTTACCAAACTTTTATTATATTTCAGTGATAATATATAATATAAAACCATCTCCACTGCATGCAGACTTTTCCCACAGGAACATAAATGAGTTTCATCAGCAGATAAAGTCTTTATTAACCCGGCTCTGAACCACCGGCCTTTAAAGCTGCTGGACTTTAAAAACTGAACCTTTTTAGGCAGTGATTCAGTTTCATCCTGACTCCTTTATTTCTAAAGTCCTCGAAAAATTCTTGCAAATCAGTTATTCTGTCACTTTCATGGGAATGTTTCATTTGAAGAGCATCAGCCAGGATTTCGAGCAGATCAAAGCACAGAAACTGCACCGATGATCTTCTCATACCCTGAACTTATTCATGAAAAACTCTCAGTCTTTCCTGCTGAGTGGCAGAGGAAGTAATGCTGTGGTACTGTTAATTTAACACTACATCCTTTTTCCGCTTCTCGTCCACGTTTAACGAGCTTTACGCTCCGTGACGCTTCTTTCTGTCCAGGCTCCGGTGCCGTGTGAGGAGAGGGTGAGCCGCCTGGAAGCGGAGATCCAGGGCTTGATGAACGTGATCAGTGAGCAGCACCGCTACATCCTGGAGCTCCACAACAGCCAGGTCCAGCAGCTGCAGCAGATACCCAACTCATACCTGGGCCTCGAGAACCTCTACAGAGGTACGGCTGCGTGAGGGCATCAAAGCTTACGTCTGTCTTCATCATAACGCTTCCTGCAGCGTCAGTGCAATTTTCAGCTTTCCTACCTGCCCACGCATCTACATACGGAGGAGGATTGTTACCCAGAGTTATAATTACAGAGAAACGCTGGAAATAATCATTTCATTCCATTATTTATGTCAGACAGATATGTGTTATAGAGGGTGATGGCATGAAGAATGAAAGCTTTGCCGTGTCTGCCCTTGGCCAACTAATAGAGCCACACTCACAAGAGTGGGCTGTCATGGTGGCTGCACCCGTCTTTATATGAAGCTACATTCGGCTTCTCCCTCCCACAGAGGGTTAGGGTTTTTTTAAACACACCAGAAGCCCCTCCTGCCCCCACAGGAATTTGTCTCCCCTCCCGGGATCAAACCAGGGATCTTTTGTTGGGCAAATGTGTAATCCACCCACACTTACACCCATCTTTTTATACAGTCTTTAACTGAAATGCAGTGGCAGACATGAGCGTGCTAACGACTTCTTCACTGACTCCTGTGTGTCTCAGACTGATCTCAGACAGGTTTTACACTTGCTCTGTGTGTGTGTGTGTGTGTGTGTGTGTGTGTAGACTGCTCTGAGGTGTTTGATGATGGAAACGTGGCCAGTGGGCTGTACGTGATTCGGCCCGACGGCGCTCCCGCCTCGCTGAGCGTCTATTGCGACATGAACGACGGAGCCGGGTGGACCGTCTTCCAGAGGAGGAGAGATGGCAAAGAAAGCTTTGACAGGTGTGTGTGTGTGTGTGTGTGTCTGTCACCTTTATAGACACAAACTACACTTTAATAATGTAAACAAATACATCCTCTCTGTGTGTGTGTGCGTGCAGAGCATGGGTGGAGTACAAGCACGGATTTGGAGACCTCTTCTCTCCTGATGGAGAGTTCTGGTTGGGAAATGAACCCCTGCACCATCTGACATCACAAGGTGCGTCTACCTGTGTGCGCTCAGTGTGTACCTGTGTGCGTCTGATGGTTTCCTGAGTAAGCCGCTCTGTCTCGTAGGAACCTACGACCTGCGCATCAACATGGAGGACTTTGAGGGGAATCAGCGCTACGCGGAGTACAAGAACTTCAAGGTGGACGACGAACAGGTGAAACTGAAATCACCACGATTCAATTCAAGGAGATTTTTGCAAAGTTTGCATTTTAAAAAAGTGAATTTGGCTTTTTGACCAGATTAAATCTGATACTTTTTCTGCACCCTCTTCTCCACCTTTGACCTTATTCTCTGCTTCTCATAACACTCCGTCTTGTTTAGACTACGACTCTGAACAGCCAGCAGCAGCAGCAAGGTCACCCGGCTTCTTCCCGTCTCCTTTTCTTTTCACACTCCTGTACGCTCGTTCCCCTCCTCTCACACAGTATTCATGTATTAAACCAAATGCAAAGATAAAATCCAACAGCAGCAGAAATAAAAGCGCTGGAGGAAAATATTCACACGGACCTCAAACTTCAGTAAAAACCGATTCAGAGTCGTCGGTGGTTGGACAGGTTTTTATGTGGTTTGCAGAATATTGCAGAGTCTCAGGGCGATGGCAGCAAACGCCCGGCTGCCACGAGAGGGGGAAGTGAGAGAAGCTGTTGGGAGGATGGAGTCAAAGGTCAAAGGCTCTTTCTGCCAATTTTTTTCTAGAGGTCACAGAGGCTCCAAGACCTCAGTGAGGATTCTGTAAGATCACCGACACTGGACCTGCAGGTTGTGGTACATCACCTCCATGTTCTAATCTGACAAAAAAAACCCTGAGTGACAGGAAATGTTCTGCAGCTAACTGCCAAACCCTTAAACCCGATCCCAGCTTTACCCCTAAAGCCAAGTCTGGACTCAGTCAGGCCTTTGAAAGGGTGTGAAGCTCATGAAGGTTTCAAGAGAAAGCTTCAACCCAAAACCTGTTCCCCTCAGAAAGGTTCGCTTTCAGTGCAGGCAGAGATGTGTTTAAGGAGCGTCTGTAAAATGTAGCTTCAGGGAAAATAACCAAAAACCTGGGTTCCTCCGTGGCTCTCTGGACGGGCTCTGCTTTGTTTCTGCAGTTGTGGGACTCTCATGCATCTTTGTACCGTTTTCCCTGCATTAAAGTCCAATGGGTCTGAATTATTCTCCAGTTAGACCTGCAGAATGTGTTTTCCTGCCTTCTCCCCCACTTATTCCCTTTCTTCATCCCTCCATTGTTCACGTAGATATGTGTGTGTGTGTGTGTAAAATAAGCTGTAAATCTGTGGTAAACGTTCTGCTCAAACTCTGTTTCGTGTGCGCTTGAAGGATCAGTACCAGTTACATCTGGGCGAGTTCACGGGGGACGCGGGCGACGCTCTGGTCGACGCCCACGGGCCGGGTCCGAGCGGCCCGTGTGCAGACGGGCTCAAGTTCAGCACTTACGACCAGCCGAACTGCGTCGACGCCGACGTTCAGTGCATCAGACACAGCAAGTCGGGCTGGTGGTTCAGCAGGTGAAAAACGCACTGCGACAGGTTTGCTGCAGGCTTAAAGGGACAGTACGCCACAAAGTTTCACACCTCAGGCGTGCAGAGCCGTTTCTCCATCCCGATCCTTCTGGTGAGGTTTGCAGACGTGGCCTGCTGAGATGTTCACTGTGCTCACTTTTTGCTGGGAAACATGACCATCAAAATTTAGAAAGAAAAACTGTGATTAGGCCTCCACAAATATTCAGATTTTAATTTCAGTTACAAGTTTGTTTCCATAACCACTGGAAGCCAAAGTGCATACAAGATTATTTTTATTGCATTAATTTCTGTTTTTCTCCTTATGAATCAAGCACACTTCTTTCCTTTCCTTACTTTCCTAGGAGTTCAGTTCAAATCGAGCCAAAGCGAGTAAAATAGAGCCCAGAGTAAATTAGGAAAGAAAACTCAGGAGGTTTCTGTGGGTGAACCTGTGGATCGCTCACCATCATTACCACGCAAACTGTAAAATATTAAATCATTAGGTCACTGGATTTAAAAAAAAGGAGGAAAAAAGGCCTCTTCATGTGTTTTAGGGGAGATTATAGGAGAAAACATTGTGGCTGTCATAATGTCAGTATAACCAGCAGGGGGTGCCCTTTAGCAGCTTCTCAGGAGAAACGCTAAAACGGGAGGTCGCTCAGAGGTCGTGCTAAAACCTGAGAACCCCAAGAAAAAACAGGAGTGTTGGCAGGATTGACGCTGAGCTGAAGGGGGCGCCGTTAATGTTTACATCCCGTCACCTTCCCCCACCTTCTCATGGGTCGATGCTGCTGACGCCTCCTGCAGCCACACAAGAGGAAATAGGTCCTACATGAAACTCACAGCAAAGTTTGTGGATTTTATTTGAGTTACTGGGTCACATCTGGAAACAGATGTTGCTGCTGAGATGTTCAGGTGTATATTTTGGTAAGTGAGTCCATGCAGACATGTCTGCAGCTGATACCTGACACCAGAGCTGCCAGGAAGGGTCAAGAGCACGACAGGCTCAGAGGATGTTTACTTTATTTTGGGTGGACTGTCCCTTTAAGTGAGTACGCAGTGTTATTTGAAGCAGCGGCTATTGGCTGAGCTCATCACCTGATTTACTTCCTCCACACAGGTGTAACTCGGGTAACCTGAACGGTCATTACCACGACGGGCCGTTCAAAGCCATGACGGACGACGGCGTGGTGTGGTACACGTGGCACGGGTGGGCCTACTCCATCAAATCTGTGGTCATGATGATACGAGCGTCTGACCTTGAGCAGCCGCCGGCGGACGTTTACCTGCCAGAAGGTCACCCGGACCCCGGCAGAGCAGAGGGTGGAGGCGGCCTGTGAAGCCGAGGGTACTTCAATCCTGGAAAATAAATCAGCGCTCCTTCATCTGATGTCATGTCGCATTTATTCTGTGTCCAAAATAAAAGAACATTGTACACTGAGGCATTCTGGGTACATCTGAGGTTTTTCAGGACAAACAGAAACAAAGTTTTGGGATTTAGTAAAACAGGCCGGTGTGTGTGTGTGTGTGTGTGTGTGTGTGTGTGTGTGTGTGTGAGAGAGAGAGAGGAAGGGGGGCAGAGACATATCACTACAACAGGTTCAGCTTTGACTGGTTTCTGTTTGGGGACCAGGTGATTTCAGTGGGCGGGGCATATTTGGCTCTGAGACTGGCCTGCTTACAGCTAACATCCAGGGGTGATTACATTCCACAAAGCAGATTAAGGTAGAGGCTGTGAGGAGCTTACACACAGAGGACAAAGGTTTGTGTGACTGTAATTCACATCAACAAACTGCTCCCGTTTCAAGTTCGTTCAGACGTCCGGAGCAGATCAGTGATTGAGCTTCGCTCTTTGGAGGAAAAAAAAAAAAACTCCTTAAAAAGGCGGGAAAAGGCAAAAAAGGATCCGTGAAGAACCCATCAGTTCCTGATCCATCAGACCCAAACAGCTCAGAGTCTGTTTCCACAAACATACCCCAAACCCAAGGTTCTTCCTCAGCCCCCGGCTCGGAAAGGCGAGCAGAGGAGCAGTCTGCACTGCGACATGAACACAGGAGAGGCGCTATGTACAGACCCTGAGGTGTGCCTGTTAGTTTCTTCAGAAAAAGAAGAAAGGTTGGTTGGAGGATCAGGCGTTTGGTAGATTGAGAGCACGGCCGGGGCCGTGCTCAGATTTAAGTGCGTCGGTGCCGCTGCAGCGTCCTTTCAAAATAAGATATTTATTTAAAATGTACAAGTTTGAGACGGGATTCGTTTCCAGCAGCGCCGCCGCGACTCGGAGCCGCTGAGGCCACGAGGAGAAACCACGAGGTCAGAGGAGGCGGGAGCTCCGCTGCGGGGTTATCTGGGTGATAACGGCGCAGCTGTGGGGAAAGAGGCAGAGTTCCGCGGCGAGCCGAAGGGGGAGGTGGGCGAGAGGCGGCGGGGGCTCGCCAGCAGGTCGCCGTTGTGCAGCTTCCACAGCAGCTCCTCGTTCTCCATGGACAGGCGCTTGTTGACCTTTGACTCTTTCTGCAGCGTCTGCTGGAGTATGGCCTGCTCACTCGACAGCTGCCTGCAGGGGGAGACAGAGAGCTGTGAGCAGCTGCAGGGAGACACCAACAAAAGCAGAAATAATCCTAGTGATCATTTTTAATACTGAAACCATTTATTTATTTATTTAAACAGGACTGATTTTACTGATTTACAGCTTCAAATTTTTATTCCTAACAGTTCAACATTTTTGTATTCATTCATATACACAACAGAGGTGATCCATGATCACATTAGTGCATTTATACAAAATGCAACAGATGCAATGCATGCAGGACTTCTAATCCTGTTTTGTAAATGAGATCTTAAATCTCAGTGAGATTTTCCTGGTAAAATAAAGAATAATAAATAATAAATGTAGAGAGAAGTTCTGCTGGCAGAAACGTGCTCGTCCAGAATGTGTTGTTCTTTCAGGTTAGTAGATAAAGCAAAAGGACAACATGAGATTAAACCCGCATGACTGATGTGCACTGAGAGTGAGAACAGCCTGCAGTCACTGCGATGTGCTTTTCATTTCACAGCAAACACTTTTTATCGCTTTCAGCTCAGATGGAGACACGACGGAGGAACGCAGGAGAGGTGGAGGGAGAACAGGAGGCAGAGAGGCTGAAACAACCTGCTGTACGATCGGAGGGCCAAAGAGACGCCTCTGCAGAGGGATGAGTCACCGCGTAACCTCCCACACACACACACACACACACACACACTCTCTCAGTAGGAGTACATACTTGGAGAGAGCGGCGTGTTTGTCCATTCTGGCCTTGTAGTCCTCGTTCTCCTGCTGGACCTTCTTCAGACACTCCTCCAGCTTCACGTTCGTCTCCACCTGTGACAAACACAGACGCACAAACTGTGTGACACACATTCAGCTGGACGTCGGTGTGTGTGGAACACAGAGGGGACACTCAGAGTAACCCACGATGATTATTTATCCAACACAAAACATGACGAATAAAATGCAGCTCCAATGAACTGGACCGCGGGAGGCGGCAGCAGAATCACTGATGTGTGACTCTGATTAACACTGAGGTCCTACGTTCGCCTGCAGGAGTGATGAGGCGACACCGTGCTGCCCAAACTCTTTATTTTTGTAGCGTTTCAGTTTTTCCAGCGTTGCCCTTTGTTGACGTCTCTGCGCACTCGTTTCAGCTTTTCAATCACAGACTCGAGTCACAGCCAGTTTCATCGAATCGTCCAGCTCGGATCAGTGAGGTGAAAATGGAACTCGTGTGTAGTCGCAAAGTCAAAAACTCTTGTTACACCCGATGAGTGGCGCGCGCAGCCCGACTCATTTAGCGGTCAAACAGCAGCTGATTGATCCGGCTGACGTGCAGACGCTCCTCAGTTTGTGGGTTGCCAGGTTACTCTGCGTGTGCGCATGTGCAGATTGCATTTCATAGGCAACCTGGAAACTTGGGTAACATCAGACAAACACACAACACTTTGTGTATTATTATTATTCTAAATGCAGTTTCAGAGTCACACAAACTCCCAGAGTTTCCTGGGAGATGGCTGTGACTCCTTAAACATTTCCCAGTTTCTTCTCAAGTCTGCTAACGTGACAGAAACGGATCGATACCCACCAGCTTGTCCATCTCCATGAGCTTCTTCTCCTTCTGGTGCAGCTGGTTGTTCTTGATCTCCAGCACCACCTTCAGACTCTCCAGCTCCTTCTCCAGGTACACTGTGTGGGAGTCCTTCTGCACAAACATGCACACAGCAGGTGAGCGCAGGCTGTCTGAAACCTTGTTAGAGTCTACAGGGGAGGCTAAACGTAACGTTAAAGAACCACAATGCATGTAAATGGACACGGTCATTTCAGAGAGAAGCTCAGGTTAGACTGAGCTGCTGTTCCACACCAGCAGAGGGCAGTCATGTTCACCAGAAAACACACACACACACTCTCTAAAACCTTAAGAATGATGGTCAGTGTTTTGGCCTGAAAAGTCAAAGGTGATGTGCTGCAGGAAGGTTTAATGACTCTAGCGGGTGGGGGGAGTTTGAAGGAGCACAGGTTTAAACCATCTTTACCAGATTCTTGTCCGTGAGTATCCTCTTCCTCCTCTCCTCTTCGGCTCGCAGCTTCTCGCTCAGATCCTCCTTCTCTGTTGTGAGCTCGGAGATTTTTTCCTGAGAGGAAGAAACAGAGGAGGCGTTCCTGAGTTCACGCCGAGCTCAGCGGCAGGTAAACTGCAGACACATTCTGGCTTTTAGAAGCTGTTTCTGTGTGTGTGTGTGTGTGTGTGTGTGTGTGTGTCTTCCTCTGTGTATTCACACTGATCACAGGTTTGTGTTTCAGCTGAACGGCAGAATTTCGGCCCGACTGCAGGTTTGAGTTGGCGGCAGAGGCTCTAAATAGCAGGAAGGAATTTTTCTGTGATAAATCATCGGCTCCCCTCCAGAACAATTCAGACAATTTTGAGGAAAAAAATCTGAGGAAAAAAAATGTTTGTGGCTTTCAAACCAAACTGGAGGAGTCTCAGCAGCAGGTCGCTGTCAGGTTTCCTTCCACTCTTTTTCTTTAGTTTTTTAAAGACACAAACAAAAAATGGACAGGAAGAAGTTGAATTTGTCTAAGTGAAGCACTAAAATGTGACTGATTCTTACAGAGAGAGACGTTTCAGTGTCCTTCAGTGCTTTTTCCAGGTTCTCCAGGTCTGCCTGGTGGATCTTCTTCAGCTCTGAGCAAACAAACAAAAACAAAAAATGTGATCTATGAAGTGAGTTCAGTGTTTAAACAACACACTTTTGTGCTCATGTGTGATGTGTGTGTGTGTGTGTGTGTGTCCTGCGCACACCTTCTAAGGAGGCGTCGTACTGATGTTTGAGAGAGTCCATCTTCTGGCTGTGACTCACTTCCTGGTTCTTCCTCTCCGCTTCCTGTCGGCTCCTCAGCTCCTCCACCTGAAGGATGCGGGAGCAAACCAGGACCGATGAGCCCCTCGCTGAGGTCACACATGTATAAACTGCTGAACTGAACCACCATTATTTGAATATCTTTAAACTGTGGGGGTTTTGAGCTGCTGGTGCAGCAGAACTGCACAGAATTGGAGCAGAAGGAGCGTCAGGTCAGCTGTGCGTCACAGAGGCTGCTCTCTGCTGCTGTAAAGTGATTCGTGCTCACGCTGCTGTTTGTGGGACATTTTATGGTGTGGCCCGAATCCAAACAGGGAGAGCGAGCTCAGGTTCAGAGGTCGGGGAGTCACATGGCACTCCGGTGAGCCAATCAGAGGGCGGCACGAGGAGTGTCTCAAAGGTGGCTCCACAGAGATGTTTTATTTCCTGTCTGCAGGGTTTGGATCACATTAAACTGCCTCTAACTGCAGTAAATCAATCAGTGAAATCCTATTAAATGATGTCACACTGCATTATGCGAGCGCTGTCGTCTTCATCACCTGTCATGTTCCATGCTGTAATTATTTCATAATAAAACTTCATTTTTATGTGAGATCATTTTACGAGTCAGACGTGCATCTGCTCGTCCGTTTGTGCGTCTGTGCTCTGACCTGCTTCTCCATCAGGACGCGACATTTGTCCGCCTCCGCCTGGTACGTCTGGTGGACTTTGTCCCACTCGGTTTGGTAAAAACTCGTCAATCTGGCCAAAAGAGGAGCATGAAATAAGATCCAGAAAATAGCAGTCAGTGCAAAAAAAAACACACAGAAGGGGGAAAAAAGCTCAGGAATGTGAGGTGAGCGCCTGCCCTACCGGTGCTCCAGCTGCGCCAGCTCCTCCTGGTGCTGCTCCTGCAGCCTCTTCAAGGCCTCCTCGAAGCCGATGCGCGCCTCCTCCTTCTCCTTCTGCAGACGCTCGCAGCACTGCGACGACGTGACTGCACAGAAGAAAGAAGAGCGGCAGGAAAGAGCATGAAATACAGATGCAGTCCCTCAGAAACAATTTTCATTTAATAAGTCGAGTAAATGCACAGATTTTGGTTTTGTGAGGGAAAAATCTGATATAAACTAAAAACTGGCCCAGTGTTTTCTTAATAGGATAACTGAATGAGGAACTGATCCAGACGGGTTAAAGTTCTGCTAAAAAGAAAGGAATGAAAAGGTTTGGAAGCAGCTGTTTGTGGGCAGATGTGAGGACAGCTGGGGCCAGATGTGGAGTCCACGAGCCTCCACTGAGTTACTATTTTAACCATTAATCACGCCAGTATATTCATCATTTCACATTATGTCAGCGCAGAGCGTGCTGACACGGCGGGAGCAGCGGGTGTTTCAGCAGGTAACGAAGGACACGTTCCCCGTGCGTCGGCCTTCGGCCACATTCCAGCTTAATTACTCTGACGGCAGACGAGCGATCGAACCGCCAAACATCTGCGAGTCAGCTCGCAAGTATGCAGCAGGAATCGCTCCTCTCGTGACTCATTTAAGCCCTCGCAAGCACACGCACGCTGCTCCCCGTCTCCGCCCATCATCATGCACGCCAGTTTGATTTAACTCCATCCTGAAACATTTGAATAAAAATATACAGATAGAGAGCAGAGGGTCCTCTCCCGGTGCCATGGAGACAAAACACAGACCTGCTTCCAACAGTGATAAAAACAACTTGTGTAAGTGAACAGCTGGCTGCAGCTGGGACAGTTGGCGTTTCCCTCTGAATGGAGCGCCTGTCGCTGCGGTGAAGGAGACACAAAGCCATCGACAGCTGAGAGCAGCTCACACACACAACTTCTTTATCAAAACACACAAACCCTGAGCGTGTGTTTGTGTGTGTGTGAGCGAGATGGCAGGTGACAGTATAAAACAGTGACACCACTTCATTTTCCTCTCCTCGGTATGAAGAATTTATGAAAATAAAGTCAGGAGACTTCCTTGTTTCTTGAATGCAGGTTAAGAGATTCCAAATGAGGAAATGTGCCCAGTTTATTTTGAACATTTTATTACAGAAACTGGAACCGCTCTGGTTTGGGTTCCATCAGAGAGAAAGGAGTCTTCCTCACAGATAAAAGTTAGCCATGGAGTTCCACAGGGTTCCGTGCTGGGACCAATACTTTCCACATTATACATGCCTCCATTAGGCACTACTATCAGAAAGCATTCATTTTCACTGCTATGCAGACGATATACAATTATATCCATCTATGAAGTCAGATGACACGAGTCAGTGAGTTAAACTAGAAGCATGTCTTAAAGTCAAAGACCTCACTAGGGATGGGGATAAGGCTCACTAGATCTCTTTAATATTATTGGGTCTTTGTGTTACTATACAGAGACTTGTGTATTTTCACTATATAGAAACAGAATTGCATTTAATCTGTAAAAACATTAGTTGGGCAAAAAAAAATTTTAATCTGCAGCTTTTCCTCCTCGTGCCATGATGGCAAAAAACACTGTGAGCTGGTGAACAGGTTCAGCTTTAAACCACTTCAGAAATCATTATGCAAATTTTAAATCTGACAGGAAGAGACTAACCTGTTTGTCTGAAGTCATGTTCCTATTTCTGATTGTACCGACTGCACTTTCAGTACAAACCAAACCGTGCCAGTCCACTAAAACCGTGATGTGTGTGCTGTGAGAGGACAGAGTAGCTCTGCTCCATAAAAGCTCACTAGAAAATGAATAAACCAAACATTCCTCAGCGAGGCAGACGGGCTGTTCCTGTTTGGTTCGACTTGGAGAACACACAGCTGTGTGTGTGTGTGTGTGTGTGTGTGTGTGTGTGTAGGTGTTACAGCAGGGGTCTATACATTACTGGCATTCCTCAGCTGTGTGTGTAAAGAGATGAACCAAAGGACAAACACAGCAAAAGAAAAGACCACATTCAGTGCAGCAGCTCGATGGGATCGAGGCAGGGAAAGTGCAAAGAAAGTGAAGGGTTTTCTGTGTGTGTGTTGCTCTGGTATGTCCATATACGTGTGTGTGTATATATAAACATAGAAGCCAAACAGACATTCAGAGCATGTGTGCGACCTGAAATAGTTGTGATATATATTCTTAAATTACAGTTGGTTATTTTTACTGTCCTGATGCCGTCATGTTGCTGTGTGCATACAGAACATGAACACACACTGCGCACGTATGTGTCAGCGGGACTGCGCGTGTGTGTATGATATCTACTAAACTATCCGGGCTGTTATTGACATGATACACACACTCAGTCATACACACCAGCATCAGTATTTAGGACGCTGTGTGATGTTATTTCCAGCGATCAGAAGATATTGTGACCTAAATGTTTGTGCGGCTCTTAAATAGAAAACTGTGACCTCAGGAGCACAGGTGGAGGCTGAATCGCCCAGATGCAGTTTGTGGGAAGATGACCATTACTTTATGAAAAACGAGGAAAGTGGTGCCTCGAGCTCCATAAAATCCACAGTGGAGGTTTACATAAAAGAACTGCCAGAATTATAAGTATTAATATAATGTGTGTTTGTGTGTTAGCAGCTTACAAAAATGTAGAAATCAAGAAGCCTGAAAAACAGTGAAAGTTTCAATAAACTGGACAAAATTTTCAGTGTTTGAATTCTTTTATAAACCAAGTAGCCAGTTTTTTTTTAATGTGAGCATATTTCCTCCCTGAAGTACAGAGAACATGATGGTTTCAGCCAAAGCAGCAGAGCGATCACAGCTGCATCCACCTCAGGACGCTCGCTAACCAGCTCAGCTAAGTGATGGCTTAGAGCTCCACCTTCTAATCCAACAACCAGCAACCGTAACTGTGAACAGTAAAAGTGATGCTTCATTACGCGGAGTACACAAGCCAGTGAGCGATGTCAGGACGGCTGCGTCCATCTCTCACATACAGTCTGTGTTTTAAACACGCTGAACGTGTCCCAGCGACAGTTAAATGGCTGCCTGCCAGCCTACGTGGGAATTCACAACACACACACACACACACACACACACACACACACACACACACACACACACACACACAGCTTGTTAATAATTTTCTGAATAAGGTGGTGACGCTCTGCTTCGTTACTGGGACACGTCAGCTCTTCTGGTGCAGTTGTGTTGCATGTTTAGATTCAGTGGAGGTCAGGAAAAAAAAAAACCATCAGGGCCATTTAATCAAATAGTTTTGGGCCATTAAGCTCAGTCTCTGCAGATCTGAGCGCCGATTTTAACCCAGTGGTACAGCCGCGCTTCCTACAGGTTCTCGGTTTATCTAACGTCTCCAGCTTCTTTATATTATTTAACAACTTAATGAAGCTCATTTCCGAGACCTCGTGCATCCACGAGGAAGAGGAACACAGGTGCACCGAGGAGATGACAGACACGCTGACAGGTTACAGCCTGCGTGGAGGCGTCTTTTTCCTAAGAATGAGCAGCAGCTGCACCAGCGTTACAACACGTATATAACCTCACTTTGAATGGCAGTTGTCACATGCTTGATAAGTGTCATGTGCGCGTGTGTGTGTTGTATGCAAATGGACGGGACGGAGGGACAAAGAGGCGTGCGAATAGGCGCTCGTGGACGTTCTTACCCAGCTTGTCTTGGAGGGTTGCCAGTTCCTGCGACAGCTCCTTCTTCTGCTTCAAGGCTTCCTCGCGCTGCAAAGAGAAGAAGAAGAAGAACTTACATTCAAATACGAGTGTGTTCGATTCATGTGAGCTCTGCTAGCATGCCTGTGGGATTTAACTCCTGCATGGGGGCGAATTCTTTTATAACACACGTGTTTAAGCTTAAAGTTCAGGGGAACAGATGCCAACAGGGCTGCGAGCTGGCCCCTACCCAGAGTCACCGAATGGGACCACTCAGCTGCGTGTGTGCTGTTGGAGGAGTTTGGAGCATCTTTAGTCTAATTTAGTGTAATCCTGGACATAAATGAACAGATAATGGCAACAGCTGGCTGATGAGCTGTATCTGTGGCTTCTTATAACTGGGAGAAACTCAGCTTGCAGACGGGGTTTGTAAAGGGCAGATGTGATTAGCACTAGCTTCATCAGTCTTAACACTTTGGGACTGATCCCAGACACTTGTCGCTCTTAATAAAACGGGCTCACAACAATGCCTTTGATATGTAAAAGACATCTTTTCCATGCAGGCTGCCCGCTGCCTGCCTTATCAGAAACACAGGAGCGGCGAGTTATACTGGTGCCTGAATCATCCCATCATCATCATCATCTGCCGAGGAAACGCCTTCAAACCAGCACGAGCTGCAGGCGAGAGGGATCTTCCCTCTGGAAAAACCAAGTCTGACCCGAATGCAGAGAACAGGTTAAGTTACTGATGTGTTTGTGTTATGAAAGGAGTCCGTTTTTATCTTCTGTAACAGAAAATATCATTTTATCATCATTTGTTTGCCTTTTGGATGAACTTAACATGATGAATATTTATTTTTCCATTAATGGACACGTGAGTGGAAGGAAGGGAATTCCCTTCTCGTTGTTTTCATGTTGGTTAGGTCGGGCTGTTCCTCCTTCCTCCTAATATGAGCACTGCTCTAATTTTGTTTTGTCTCCTGGGGGGAAACAAAATCCAGGCAACCAAAACTTAAAGTTATCACCGATTAAGAACGAGCTCATGACAGCCTGTGAATAAAAGCCTGAAATATCACATCCCTGCCCCGCAGGAACAGCACTACCATCGGGTTACGAAAATGTATGTGCTTGTGCTTTTAGATCCAGACACACACACACACACACACACACACACACACACACACACACACACACACACACTTGTAAACACGTGGACTTGTAGAAGACACTACAGCCCACCGTGTCAGTGGATCAGCAGGACTTTTACCCGTTCAGACCCAGAAAAAGCAGCTTTGGAGCAGAAACGAAGCGCCTGTGCTGCTGCCTGCAAACACACAGTCATAAAGACCATCTGCTGTGTGAAGGGTCAGACAAGTGAAAGAACAGAGACACTGCAGGCAACAAAGGGAGGGAAAGAAGAGTAAAAGGGCAAAGAAACAGCTCGTAAAAATCATGTTGGGTTCCTGCGCAGACGTCAGAGTCAAAGACAAATGTCAGGAAAGCAGCGCGGTGAATTCAGATCCTGCTGCAGCACTGGTGGAGCATTTTTCTACTTTATCCATGACATCTGTGATTCAGATGAGGCTCCATCACGTTTCTCTAAACAATCCGACTGAACGCCAGCAGATGACCCGGTGAACGGGTCAAAGAATGCGGAGAATGAGGCGACCGCTCAGCTTCTAATCCCCGACTGAAAGACCAACAGCAGCGAGGAGAAAGAGAAGCTCAGCTGTGAAAACACACAGACGCACACCTTGCGTTTCTTCTTGCGACGAAGAGACGGCCTGGCGTGGGCTTTGCTGGGCCTGGCGTGGGCTTTGCTCTCCGTCGAGCCCATCTCTCAGCAAACAAAGACGCGCTCATACAAAAAAAAGCATGCTCCTCTCGTTCCTGCCGTCCTTCCTCTCCCTCCGCCACAAACTACTACAGAGGAAACTCTCTGCCCTCCTCCTCCTCCTGAACAACTCTCCTCCCACTCTCTACCTGTTCACCACAGACCTCCCCCTCCCTCCATCTGTTTCTGCTCCTCCTGTCTGATGGAGGAATGCGAGTTATTTCTGCACCGCCTTGTTCTTTTTAATCTTTATTCTTATCTCCCTTTCTCTTCTCTTCGTTAACTCGCCAAACTGGTGTGTCTGCGTTTAAATCGTGCCTCTATTTGTCTTTATCTTCTCTAAACTTTAAATTTATCCTGGGAGGTTTCTTTGCAGCTCCCTGAAGAGAGGAGCTGGGAATTATTTTAAAACTACCATTTGTCTCTCTCTGTGTGTGTAAACCACAAAGTTCTGCCAACACTCAGATTTTAATCAGTCTACTTTTGCTGCCTCCAAAAACCAAGAAACAAGCTGTTAAATCAGCTTTTTAAAGTTGATTTTAAAGCTTTGATCAGCTTTGAGGGATTTTTTTAAGGCACTTAAAGCGGCCAACACATGAAACATATTCTCAGCACACAAATTAAAATGTTTTACAGACACAGACTGTATCAAAAGGATGGACTTAGCTTCTGAGTCTGAGAACGCCTTAAACCAGCATTCTTTCAGATGGCCAGCAGGTGGCGACTCCTCTGGTTTTTAACAATAAGACTGTTTAGTACTGCTCAGCTGATCTCTGAGCTCAGTCAACAGCTTCCTGATGGGTTTATGGCTTCAGTCGACTTTACTGAGGTTTTTTTTTTTTTAATTACAACTCAGAGTCAAATATAATTTAGGCTTCACTTTAGGGCGGAGCCTGCTGTGTGACTGACGTTTCTATCCTCGGTTTCTCAGTCAGATCTGATTTGATTTCATAAGGAAAGATGGAGACAGCCGTGTGTCTTTAAGACATCTTTAATATACAGACAGATAATCCCACCATCATAACCCCCCCCCATCTCTGCCAATATACACGTGTCCATAAAAGGTTTCCTACTGCCCTCGCCTTTCACAATAAAAGCCCTAAGCCTTCTGTGAGTGAATGCTTCCATATAAGAGTTTATTCTAGGATTTAAGTAATGATCTGATGTTTCTAGCAGCTCCATGGTGCAGTGGTTTACACATTCACCTAACAGGCTAAAAATCCGCGGTTCGATCCTGCGAGGAAACACTTTGGGATTGTGTCAAGAGGAGCATATGGCAAAAAAAATGTATAAAATTTAAAAAAAAAAGTTTTTTTAAATAAAAAAAAAAAAAAAAAGAAAAAAAAAATATATATAAAAAAAAAAAAATCCCAGCTCGCCCCTACGGGCGGTCTTTTTGCCCTTCAAGCTCGGGTCCTCTACCA
>JAVDPK010001742.1:39139-53790 GCA_034780415.1 Cichlasoma orientale | reverse complement strand
ATAATAAACACGGATGGCAGGAGGTGTGTTGTCACACGTGTAGAATAAACAAGCTTTCCCAGTACAGATCAAACAGCCCTGCCTCCACCCTCGGCCCACCCTCGGGGGAAAGTAGCTCAGCGTTAAGTGCTCTGTTTATATTCACCAGGCACCTTTCAAGTGTGCAAGGCAGATAAGATAGTGCTGGTATTCACGCTTCAGATAAGAAACACAACTCATCTCAGACACACAAATCACTGAGCTTCAGGGTTTCAGCTGCAGCTGCTGCATTCCTCCCCCACCCCGCTCCCTCCCTCCCTCCCTCCACCCATCCATCACTCCCCTTTCACCGGCACCTCTCAGCAGGCCGCCCATCTAATCAATATCCCAGGCAGAAAGGCTCCTGAGAGCTCCCCCGCCCCTCGACTCAGCCGATCTTTACATGTTACCATCCCACAGGGATGAAACGCAGGAAAACTGGGGGAGTTTATCCTCAAACAAAAATCCATCTGATCAGGTTCAAAAAGCTGACACACAGTTATGTAATGATCACACACGCGCGCGTGCGTGCATGTGGAGGGTTTTTACTGCTGATAACCGGTTTTTATGAGCCGCTGGCTCCTCAAAGACACAAGCAGACCAACAACAGCTTAAGCTTTAAATTTTATTTTCCTGCGAGGACCGTTTTTAATTTGACCCACAGCTGCTTTTCATAATGCTGGTGTAAAGCAGCTGCGAGCTAAAATGCTGGATTAGTTTAAAAATACAGGTCAAGTTATGAAATGTACAAACTTTACAGAACGGGGAAAACATGCCAGAGTAACGAACTCAAGCATGCGTGCCTCTAAAATCCTCTCAGGTGTCTAATTAAAGCCATTAGTGCTAATATGAACACTCTGGCCAGCCCCTAAACCACAAAACAGGACTGCTTCAGCCAGACGGAGTCTGCGGAGAACAACAACAAAATGTGCAGGAAAAAGGTGTTAAACACACACAGTCACTGAGTGTGATGAAGGCTTCGGCACTGCCAGCTGAATGGCTGAACGGTTCCACTAATGTGTGCCGACCTGCTCTGCAAACATATCAGCAGTTGTCCTGCTGATGCAGCACCCAGTGTTTACTGAACACACTGTCCACATCCTGGACTCTGTGACAGACACATCCTGGAGCTGGTCGGAGCCAATCAGCAGCCTCCGTGCTGTGATTAAGCCCACCCACAACAGTATAAACTGACTTCAGCAATGTTTAACCTTCAAACACAGGAACTGAGAGTCCTCCGCAGATACAGACATCTGTGCTTAGCATCAGACAGCGTGTGATGTTCCAGGGTGCAGACTGTGCCCTCTTTATATCAGTGCAGACTGCGCAAATCAGCAGCACAGCAATCGTTCATAACAGCCTCGTGCTAAAGAGCTCGACTGATGCATCATTAAAGCTTAACAGGACATGATGCAGAAGAAGTCGCTTGGGGCGCCGTGACTAACCAGCTACCTCCAGAACTGAAAAATAAAACCAAAGTACCAAAACCTGCAGTTCCTCTGCAGTCCAGCAGGGCGCCAGCAGTGAGTCAGTCCCCATAGACTCCCATGTTCAAACGCTCCAGCAGAAATAAACATGTTTACAGCTGATACAGAAACTGCTTTGGTCAGCTGTACGGGGGGGAGGATGTTTCTATAACTCACCTGTTTAAATTGTATTAAGGCTTAAGTTTGCATTATTAGGGGCGTGGCCTCTTGACTGACAGGTGTGTGGTGACACAGGTGGCTGTAGCTGCCTGCTAGGCTTCACCTCAGCTCTAACTGGAGTCCCTGAACTGGACCTCTGGACCATGTTGGAGCCTTTTGGAGCATTTTTAATGAGATTATCTGACCAATAATATGGCTGCTGTGCTCTTCATTGGAATAACAGACTGTACATGAAGGCGGAGCTCCAGTTTCACTGAGTGAAATTCTGGGATTTTATTTGTTACTGAGTACTGATTAGCAGGGGTGTGTTGCTCCCACACAGTCTATGCTAACCAAGCTAGCTAGCATTGGCTGATAACCTGAGTTTCAGAGGCTCAAGCATCTTTTGATGCTCTTTCCTTTTTTCAAAGCTGCTGACAGACGATTCTTTCCAGGGTAGTTTGTGAAATCTGTCACCAGAAGATGGAAGTTTGTCCTGGAAAACTCCTCTTAGGAGGCTCCAGCCTCATCAGTATCTACTAAATCTGTGACCAGCTGCAGGGTCAAACAGCTCCTCAGAGGACAGAAGGGACAGGAGCACACACTGATTAATTCACATCCTTTAACTGTGCAAACACAGTTGAAGGACGTTAATTAAATTGGCGGCTTCAGTCCCTTCTGTCCTCTGAACTGTGGCAGCTGCGTCTGTGTTAAGGTGCTGAAACAGTGAAATATCACCACACATCCTAAATTGGAATTATTTAATAACGACTGTATATTTCTTGGCTGACACGTTGACTCTGAATCCACTACAGGGGTTTATCATGCTTGGACGTACGCAGTGTGATCAGGACATACCAAAGGAAGGAGTGTAAGGAGTGCACTTAGTTCAGCATTCATTTCATACTTCAAACAGCAGCATAAGCGACAGAGCTGCAGCCCAAGTCTGTCAGAGGAAGAGAGTCATATATATTACACCCATCATGAAGGCAGCACTTAAAGCAGGTAAAAATCACACACCATCCCAAAATGAAGTGAACTCTGTCACACACACGCACACGTCCATCAGCACGAGTGTGTGAGCAGGATATTTCCACTGCATCTTTTATTGTTATGTTTGTTAATGACAGCTGGGTGTGGCGGCGAGCCTCTCCCTGCTGCCTCTTACTAAAAACAGCCATTACTCCACTCCTCCTCTTCAAGCATCTCCACCGGCACCTTAAATAGCAGCGCGGCGATATCACCGACGACTGCTGAGTGACGCTGTAATTACAGGCTGTGGGTGCTCTGCTCTAATCTGCCTGAGGGGAGGGACGGGGTGCAGATCGTTTCCCCTCATTTACCCTCTCAATCTGTACCAGACCACACTGCACTTACATGTGCAAACAAACCCACCTTATCTGCCTTTAAATTAGCATGGTGCTGCAGCAGCGGCAGACAGGGACCCATCCCCATTAGCTGTGACATTGTAAAGTAGAAACACTTGTGTGGAGTATTTTACCAGCTGATACCTTCATGCAAATTTTCCTCCTGTGTTTGATTCATATCTGGTGTGGGAAGTAGAAACTCTGTGGCTTCATTTCATAAGAAAATCACAGCCTTGTTTCATTTCAGTCATTATACAAATGAAGCGCCTGCACAGCAAGGATGTTTCAAAGGTGCCATTAGCTCTTCAGACTTTCAGACAAAAACAGCATCACCGACAACATGCGACAGGAAACAAGCCATGTTTGCTCCCGTCTCTTTAAGGCTCACTTTGTTCTGAGTGGCCAACTTCCAGAAGCCTGGCGAGGGGCAGCACCCACTGTTCGTGAGCTTCGTCAGCACGCTGCGTCTGCAGCTTATACCAGTATGAAGAAAGAGCCATCATGAGCGAGCAGCAGCCTCCAGGGCTGAAAAATCAGCCCATGCCCTGCAGTTCCTCTGCAGTCCAGCAGAGGCGCCACAGTGAGTCAGTCCCCACAGACTCTCATGTTAAAACTTTCCAGCAGAAATAAATGTGTTTACAGCAGATACAGAAACTGCTTTGGTCTCTAGAGCTGTACGGGAGGATGACCTGTTTATAACTCATCTATCTGGGTTTTGTTAAGGTGTAAAATCAGGGGTGTGTCTGCTCTCACTGCTAGGAAGGCACCAAAGCTGCTACCCGGGCTTTTCCTCCCCCAGTTCAAGTCACTGAAAGGTAACTCTCCAATGCTTGTGCTATAAGACTTACTGTGCAGCTAACTGTACTAAGATTTTATTTGCATAGCAATTAGTGTCAAACAATCAAGCATCTCAGCATAGAAACAGCAGGTGGCGTCGCTGTGGTGTAAACACAGATGTGACTGTACCTCAGTAAAGATATGCTGGATGACTGTAGCCAGAGCCTCCACTCTTTTATTTCCTTGCACGAGCAGCTTCCTCAGCTGAGCGATGGCCTGGTTCTTCTTCTCCGCCTGCTCTTTGCTGTGGTTCTGTTTGGTCGTGACCGTCCCGTCCGCCGCCACCCCTCCATGCCCTCCAGCTCTGGACGCGCTCTGGAAGCGGGATCCTGATTTGGGGCCGGATCGCGTCCCAGTTCTTGCTTTAAAACTGAGAGCAGGGGGTCCAGCGGTTCCTGGCGTGGCAGTGTTGGCGGTGTTAGTGGCAGGCAGTGGGGGAACTGGCGCCACTGGTGCATTAGCATTCACGTCATCTGGTATCTATGCAAAAAGAAGAAAAAACAGAAGAAAAACCACCACATTTTCTGATTATTTTTCAGTAAGCATGCTCATAAAAAGAGCTCTGGCTTTAGGATGAAAGATACAGTTCTGCTCCTCATGATGTCCGAGTTTAAAATGTTTAAATTTACAGAAAAAGACTGTTTCATGAGATTCAGTGGAGGGAGACCAGAGCAGGGGAATGAATGGAGGACTTTCGACCCCACTCAGCCATGTTTGTCACATCGAGCTTCTAAGGAGGACGAGATACATACCAGGTCAGGTGGAGGCAGCTGCTGGTTTCCTCCTGCAGGTGCTGCCGTCTGTGAGCCGCTGTTGCTGTTTGATGGCGTTTTCGTCGGCGCCTCCCGCGGCTTGTTTTTATCCACTGCAAGAGAGCGGCGACCTCTTAGTGTGCGGGTGGCGGGCGCGACATTCAACATAGTGTCACACACACACACACACACACAAACACACAAGCACCGAACGTGCTCTCAGGCCATCAACAAACAGTAAAATTACACTCCGCAGCAGGGTGACGACAATCAATCAGTACGTGTGTGTCAGAAAAACAGAACACACACGGTGTTGGTCAGAAGTCAACATAAAAACCCTGCATGCACACACACTCACTCGCTCTCATCCTGTAAATGAGAATACACCCTGCTGCTGAAACTGATGCATCATGGGAATGTGCAGTGTGTGTGTATATAGAAGCCTGGATGTGCATTAAGGAGTGCATTACCAGAGCAAAG
Source organism: Cichlasoma orientale (assembly GCA_034780415.1). Lineage (NCBI taxonomy): Eukaryota > Metazoa > Chordata > Actinopteri > Cichliformes > Cichlidae > Cichlasoma > Cichlasoma orientale. The sequence continues at coordinate 48,711 of JAVDPK010001742.1, read as the reverse complement.
CAATTAGAGACACAGAGACAGATCGACACTCATCTTCTGTCTCCCGCCGTCCATTTCTTCTCTCTCTTTAGTGTTTTTCCCTCCACTCAGTACATTTAATGTTCATCCATCAGCTTCACACAGTCCACAGCTCATCTCTGACTGCAAATAAAGTTACTTAAATTTGGGGAGATCACAAACGCATCTGTCAGAGATCCCAGGATTTGACAGAAAGACAGAGGACATGCTCTCCTCACCCACAAAATTCCTGAGAAGACGCAGGCGAGGAGCTAAAAGCCTCTAAGTGATTCAGTGAAGTCAGAGTGTGATCAGTGGGCCACTCGTGCAGCCTGCAGAGGTGTTTGCTATAAGTTGACACTGATCAACAAGCCAGGCTGCATCTGAATCAAATCCAAATTCTCCTGAACTCAAACAGGTCCGTACTCTGAGGCAGAGCCGCTGCTCAGACCTGGTCAACAAGGCCCTGAGGCCAGCAAGCACTTCCTTAAAGATGCTGCCCCCTGCTGGCAGCCTCTGAGCGGATCATCACTGAAATGAACTGGACAGCCGTCACCGTCACTAGAACGGATCTGAGCACCAGTGGATCTCACAGGTGTCAAACACCGACTCCACGAATCGCTTCAAACATCCTGATCGTCTGCAGCGCTTCAACCTGCAGCTGACGCTCCGTCTGACAAACACGAGTCACTTCCTCTTTTCTTGTTTGTTCAGTTTCACGACAAACAGTTTGCTCAGGCTCTCAACACTGCGGCTCATGACTCAAACATTTCACTTTAACCTGATGAATATGCACATCTGATGCATCTAATACTGTCAGCAGAGCAGAACGTTTGAGCCACTGTGTGCAGTTAGGTCAGTTCCCACCCTCTGTTCACGCTGAACTAATGAGCACACACACACCGATCGTTCAGCTCCTCCTGCATACAGATGCTCACACTATGCAGCAGGATTTGAGCCTTTATGAGGTAATGTCAGGTTTAACTCTGTTTTCAGTGTTACCCCTCCACAAACCTCTGCAGCCTAAGCAGGGAAGCCCAGACCTCCCTCTCCCCTGCCACCAGCTCATCCGGGGGAACAGCGAGGCGTTCCCCCAGGAGCCATCCTATTCAGATGCCCGAACCACCTCAACTGGCTCCTTTATTAGCTGGAGGCCACCACCTGGTGACGCCAGCAGGACCGCATCATCCACAAAAAGCAGACATGAGATTCTGAGGCCACCAAGGCGGAAGCCTTCCACCACTTGGCTACGCCTGGAATTTCTGTCCATAAAAATTATGCACAGAATCAGTGACAAAGGGCAGTTTCACTGTTATGCAAGTTTTAATAAAGCAATATAATCCTAAAATAGAGCATCAGGCTGAAAGAGTAAGGCTAGAACTGCCTCTCACATCACAGGAACATTACAACATATTAATCTAACAAAATAGTGTCAGATCATCCTGTGGCTTATCGATTCAGCAGTAAGAAAGTGGCAGAGTCTGCATTTTCCCCCCAGCCTTCCTTCCTTCCTCTCTATAACGCTTTTCAGCCGAATAAACCACGCGAAGCCATCAAAGGACCCGTATTCATGCAGCATACTCTGTTTCTTCACATTGTTGGTTTGGCTGCAGTTTTAAACAGAGCTTCAGTGTTTGCCTTCTCTTTTTTGTGTTTTAAAAAAACAGGATGCATTTAGATATTTTCTACTGTCCTCACAGCGGGATGATTTTACTGTTTGGTCTCATGTTGACCGTGACGACCTTGTGTGAGTGCCGTGATGATGGGTTTTGTACCTGGGGTCTGCCAGGCAGTCACGCAGAGCTGCTGAGCCCAGACTGAGAGAGAAACCAGACTGTTAGCATGCGCATCACATCACAGACACCGAGCGCAGAGGACAAACCCCGCCGAGTCACGAGACTTCAAAACACAGCGAGTGAATACAGTTTCTGCACGTCTAATTGAATTGATCAAAGGGGCTAAAATGCTGTAACTGTTTTAGCATCACGTCAGTTATGTTATTTGTGAAGTCTCGTGATCACTCAGCGGGACTGTCTGCTGCATTTTTAATGAGAACAGTTGTCAGAGAAGCGGTGAAGGACTGAAGCTCAGGAGGAGAGGAAGATAAAGGCTCAGCGTGGGAGGAGCGGAGGCTGCGAGTTTAGCTGTAAAACGCCACCGAGTGGCGCGTCTTCACTCCGAAAGAACCGAACTGTGTGCCAGCTTCCTCGGCTGCCTTCACCTTGAGAAGTCACGGTGGTAATGAGTAATAAGGTGCAGCGCGCCGGGCTGCCAGAAGAGGATAACCATTAAAGCTCCTGCATGTGTCCTCTGCAGACCCGTCTCCACTCTAAGAGCTTAAAATCAAATTATTAACAGATCACAGATTAAAGAGCAGATCTGGTTCTCAGAACTTAATTAGATTATGTTTTGGGTCCGTCGTTAATAAGCCGCCTCGTTAACAAACTTCAACAAATCCCCCTAAACAGTTTAAACCATGAGGCTACTGTATTAATTAAACCCCGTCAGCTCAGCCAGAAACCTGCTGCATTACTGTGTGTGTGTGTGTGTGTGTGTCTGCTGGACAGCCCAACACAAATGTACCACAGGTACCGATCCAGGCCCCAGAATCCTTCCTCTGGTGTATTCAGATTACTCTGACAGAAAAAACGCCATCGTGCCATCAGCAGGAGGTCCTGAAAGGTCACAAACATTAATGAAGGTGAACACACTGATCCCCCCCAAACGCACACAGACACACACCACCGCAAACAGCTGGGCTTCAGTATCAGGCTGCAGGATCACAAACACACGAGCAGGAACATCCACAGACGCGCTGAACCAAACTGCTCGACTCCCACACACACACACACCTGTTACCATGGAAACAAGCGTGCAGCGCATGTCACAAGGTGTGCGCGTCCACCATCTGACGCGTTTACATCCAAACGAGACCATCTAGTTTCCTAGCAACAATTTCACGTTTGTCCACCTCTGTCAGATATGAAAGCGGCCTGATGACGGCGTTATCGGCACACACACACCGACAGACGTGTGTGTGCGTGTGCATGTTAAAGTACTGAATAAAAGAATAAAGAGCGAACTTTATTTACAGCCTTAAATCGAGGAGTTATTACTGCCCATCAGTGTCCGTGGGATGCTGGAGCAGCTCAACATTAGCCAAACAGAGGCTGCACGACTCCCACTTCTCTATCAGAGAGGAGGAGGTGGAGGTCATACAGGAGGACACATGCCCAAAGAGTCCACTTGGACAAGAACCTGACACTCTGCAGCTCTTTACCAGGTACCCTCAGTCTTTTCCAGCAGAGGACGTGGCACAAAGCTCTGGATGCTTTTTTCTACACGCTGCTCTGCTCATTCAGAAGGTCAGCTCAGTCCTGCAGCTGCGAGCAGCCGGACGGAGCCGCAGAGAGGAGGCTACTGTCAAAACTCCTCTTCATCAGTGACTCCAGCCCTCTGGTTAGCCAGAGCAGCACAGTCAGGCTGATAAAATGCTCCACGAGGTCATCCAGTTACAGAACTCCTCCTCCTCCTGCTGAGGTTTCATAATTGTACAACTTTCAAAACCTTAAGTATGGAGGACCAAAAGTGCTAAAAATAAAAATGAGTAGATATATTAATACAAATGTAATTAATAGGTGATCAAAATTAATGAATTACTTCATAAAATGTGACTTATCCAATCCTCTATACTTTTACTTATTAACTGCTTTCATTACTTCGCAGTGACTTCAATTATTTATATGTAGTGTATTTTTTCCTTAATGCATTTCTACCTCAGTATTAACACTTTCCTGCTGCGGTCATTCAGTTCAGTGGGAGCTAAATGATGAATCCTATTGGCTGGTTCACAACAGAAATGGCTGCCTCTGCTCAGCAGAGAAGAGACATGAGAACTGACCTCAGTCAGCTCTCTAAAGGAGAAAGATAATCAATTCAATAGTAAACAGTAAAAACACTGCAAACTTTTACAAATTAATTTGTATTTTTTTGGTACCTTTAATTATTTAGGCACTTTCAGCCCTCCATACCTTAGCAGCTGCTACAAAACCAAGTTTCTTTCAGTGATTAATAAAGTTTTCCTGACTCACTGTCAGTGGACATGACTATTAAACCTTTAGGTCACATAAAAATCGACACCTGGATGTTCTCAATGCTTTATCGTGCAAATGAATCCAAACAATGGATCAGTCAGACTTTACCAAAACCTCAACAAGACATTTAAAAGTTTGTTTCAAATCATTCTGGCAGCCGCTCGGACACAGCCGGCGGCTCTGCTGACCCCTCTGCAGAATCTAAGCAGTTAGTAAAATCTCGTGTTGTGCCACAGGAAAATCCTCTTCTTCATCATCACCATCATCATCTAGGTGAGCCAAACCACTTCAGTGGCACAGCTTCCCACAGAGAGAGCAAAAACACATGTTGAGTAAAAAGACCCAAAATAGAAAGTGTCTGAAAATTAAAGCAGAGGTTAAAAAAAACCCCACTGGGACATTAATGCGCAGATAATTTAAACGACTTCGTGCTTTTGCATGAAACGTGAAGCAGATTTTGGAAAGAGATCCAGACGCCATGCAAAACAACTGTTACTCGTTTTTCATGAGGTTTCTGCAACATGTGACAAAAGATAAACTGCACATGTGCACAAAGAACATCTCTGCCCCGTTAACCACACATTAGAGAAAGCTGCAGCCCAGATCTACTGTATGGAGATCTTCCAGTCCAGCAGATACATCCTCTAATGTCCTCATGTGCCACCACATTAGGAAAAACAGCAGCCTCCACATCAGATTAAAGCTCGCATGAGCGGCCAGCCTCAGCTGAACCGCTGTGCGGCGTGCACAAGCGCCTCTGCTCAGCCAGTGTGTGGACACGCGCACGCGGTGACTAAAGCCTGCCATAACCTACATTTCAGGGCAGGCAGCAGCAGGGAAGTGGGTCTGTGGAGCTCAGACTGAGAAAACACACCGCAGCCAAACACGTGCAGCTGAGCTCAGATGGACCAGCAGGAATACGCACTCGGAGAGGAGCATCACGCAGGCGGACAGCGGCTGAGCTGCATATTTACCAGAGACGGGAAAGAGGATGTTAACGCGGGCCAAACCGCACGAGCCGATTTGAACACGATTTGCAGCTAAACATGAAAAAACAAGCAGACAATTTAGAGGCTGAATCAATAGAGACAATTTGTCAGAGAAGATGAAGGAATTAGTGACTCATGCAGCCAAAGCACATGAGAGAAATTAATACTTCAGCGTAAGCCCGGGGCCTAATGATACTGGCAAACGCACAAGAGAAAGAAGATAAAACCCACGAGAAGCTGCTGAAGCCGAGCTGCAAGCGTCTTCCCTCTGAGTAAACCGAATGAATCAAGGTTCACCTGTCCCCAGTCCCTGATGGGTCGGCCCACAGAAAGGTGTGAAATAACCTTTTAATGCCAGGGCTGTTCCTGCATACGAAGCCAAAGAGGCTTCAGCTTTCCCCAAAGGGAAGTGACTGGGATTCTGATGTTTTCATGTAGCTGCTTTGAGCGGGGGTTCATTTACTCAAATGGCTTGAAAGGTGTGGAAAATACAGACTTCTGTTAAGCAAGGTTACACAGACTCATGACACAATCGTGCTTGCAAGCACAGTAAGCCCCCAAAAGCCCATTTTTAGCCAGGAAAGAGCCTTCAGGTGGCACTAAATGTGCTCGACGTCTATGCAAGGACCACAGAAACACTGCCAATGAAAAGAGACTGTATATAGAAGATGGACCTAACCACTGTGACATCACCCAGTAGTCGATGAAGTCCTGTTGTAGAGACTCAGAGTGTTTCTGCCGTCACTGTGTCAGCTTTTTGAAACCAGACATCAAAAACAGCTGTAAGTTGAGACGGTCTCAGATTCTAAATCTCATGTTTTAAAATAAAATTTTAAAAAAGCTAGAGCCTTCAAGCAGCTGTGCCTATCCAACACAGGTTTGTGTTTTTAGACTTTAGGGACCTTTAAAACGTGTGTGTGTGTGTGTGTGTGTGTGTGTGTGATATGTCAGAGGCTGAAGCAGCTTTACTGATGCGCTCGTGTACTCAGCTGAAGCCAAAGCAGCGCTGACACTGAGCATCATTCACTGCTAACAGGAGCACCGTGTGGTGTCTGATTCAGAGGCCAAAGCCAGTGATGGCTACTCACAGCAACATCCTCGCTCATGTCAGGGACTTCTGCTTTTATGTTGCACCATTACATTCAAAAGCTCCACTGATGCACACACACACACACACACACACAATCAGAGGAGTCAGAGTACGCAGCTCCTCTCTGATAAAAGGAGCCATCATTGAGAGTGAGCACAGGCGCTCTGCTGAAGCCTTCCACAAATAGAGAGCACCCTTTTAATGGCTGAATAAGTAATAGCCAGATGCGTCCTCGGCTATTTCGGGTTTGTGTGTGAATCACGTGGTCGTGCCCCTTCAGGCGTGGGCATCGGGGCCAAATGGAGCCGGCAGCCACGGCTATTCATCACGCCACCGCCGACGCGCTCGTGCAGAAAGCCGTGTGTGCACACAAACCCGTCCTACGCTGACGGCTCTATTGTGAGCCCATACATCCACAGCAGCTGCAGCCGTGGACGCTGCCGTACCCGAGCTGAAAAGCCCCACAGCGGCGCAGAGAGACGGATGCAACAATGGCTGCCAACGCCATGCAGGGAGAACAGGAGGAGCCGAGGGAGGAGGGGGAGGGAGGGCGGAGTGGCCTTTGAGGCTGATTTGGAGTCAGGCCTGCCATCCCCTGACTAAAGATTAAAAAGCTTAAAGAAATGGCCAAGAGGGCCGAGCTTCACACAAAGACAGCCTCACTCAGCAGCAGAGGAGGAGGAGAGCTTAAAAACAGGGATGAAGTGATTTGGAGAAAGGTGACAATGAGCAAAATATATAAAAATGTTTTATTTGGAGAGCAAACAGTTACACAAGGCAGAGACGGGGCTTTTTTTTTAAATAACTGGTACACGCACTATTAAAGTCTTTTCAAATGATTTCACAGACTGATTTTAAACTGCAGAAGTAAACAAACAATTAGCTCCTCTGTTTGGGTGTGGCAGCTTCCCACTTCAGCCCCACCCTGCCATGTGCATCTGTGGTGGATGAAGGAAGGTGCATGGAGCACACGAAGGAAGAGGAGGATGTTGGGAAAACAGACGGATGGATGAGCATGTTGGTGTAAAAAAGAAATAAATCCACAGAGGTGGAGCAGCTAATGGGGATGTTGATGAACCTGACGGTGTGAAGCTGCTGATGAAGGACGGACGGACGGACGGACGGATGAACTGAGAGGATGAAACACCGCACGGTTGGATGAGGGGAGGACACGGGGGACAGGGCTGATCCAGACCTGCATGGAAGACCACAGTGTTCTTCCTGCATCCCGACAGCAGCTGAAGGTTTCGGAAGAGTCCTTTAGCCGTCAGCTTCACGTGGAAGTTGGACAGCGACAGTCTCGGAGACCACAACATCGTCTCGGTTTGTCCAAGAGTTTAGTACTAGACCGACCTTTGTGGTACTGAACGTCCTTTCCTGCGAATGCTTTGAGAACGTCTTCTCCTCCTCAGGAGTCTCTGTCCTGAGCGGCAGGTAACACTGACCCACTTTCTCCTCTTGTGGTCCAAATTCCTGATGTGGCTCGTTTGACCGGTTTCGCGCTGCCACCACTTTCAGGACAAACCCAAAAGGATTTTTGTAGAAGGATGTTTGAGATTAGAAATGAATGTTCCTATTTTTTAATATCAAAAACAAAAAAGTATTCCAAGGAGGAAAAAAAAGATTTTTGGCTGCTGGAATTTAAATCCTACAGCCGCATAAAATCCACGCGGAGCTCGGGAAAAACAAGAAGCAGCATTTCAAATTTAAAAATGAACTCTGCACTCAGTGAACTGAAAACACTGAAAACACTGAAAAGAGGAGAAAGGGATGCTGGCTGCCCTTCATCCAATCAGAGCCACAGAGTCGCTGCTGCAACACAAAAAACACCACAAGCGGAGCAGAGCTGGCTTCTGCACCGCCGTCAACAGAAGAAGAAAATGGCGCCAAAAATAGCTGCGCGCTTCACCGTCGGCCAGTTCGCAGCGAATCAACCGGGGCGGAAGATGGAGCGAGAGAACGAGGAGGGCGAGATACTCGTGTGTGTGTGTGTGTGTGAGTGAGAGAGTGTGAGTGTGAGTGTGTGTGGGAAGGGGAGGGGAGAAGACAGAAAATCCTGGTGTTGATCACTCGTGTGCAGCCAAACACAAGGCGAAGCCCCCCCCCCAGGGAACGCCACAGAGGCGCGTGTGACAAGAATTTACACACACACACACACACAAAGACAAGCATCTATACACTCCCTGCTTTATCGCTGCTTCTAAAGCCTGAATCCAACACACACACACACACACACACACACACACACACAGGGAGGAGGGATGCTGCAGGGAGGAGGGGGAGTGGGTGGGATCTGAATAATCCCTCCGCTCCCTCCTCCTCCTCCCTCTTCTGCTCTCCCGTCCTCTCAGTCTCCATCTAAAGGACAGAGAGCGGCAGAGATGAATCATGTCGAGGTCAGATGTGATGAAGAAACGCTGTGGAGACCAAAAGGGTGGGAGGAGACACACACACACACACTCTCATCTGTGTGTCTCTCAGAGGCAGGTGTCTTATTAGCGCCATTCAGACGCCTCGTGAAAAGACGTCTTTGTTTTACGCAAAACTGTTGGAGTGAAAGAAGCTGAAGATTAAAGCTCATCTGGGATAAACTGTTTAAAGCTGAACATTAGAAATAAAAGATCCTCAAGATCATTTATTTTAATCTGCACTCCACCCAGCATCATGTTTACTCCCTCATAGTTCAGTTTTATCCTAAAAGTTTGGATCAGAATTATCGGACTGACACTTGTCCTTCGCTCCTCTTACTTGCTATAAAGATTTGATCGTGTGGAGTTTGCATGTTCTCCCCGTGTCTGCGTGGGTTCTCTCTGGGTACTCCGGTGTCCTCCCACAGTCCACAGACATGCAGTTAGTGGGGTTAGGTTACCTGCTGATTCTAAACTGCCCATAGGTGTGAATGTGTCAGTGGCTGTCTGTCTCTCCGTGTTAGCCCTGCAACAGACTGGTGACCTGTCCAGGGTGCACCCTGCCTCTCACCCAATGGCAGCTGGGATAGGCTCTAGTGAAACCTTTCAGATGCATGAGACGAGTCTGCACGCCGGCGTCCTCAGAGCTGAACTTCAGAGCTGAACTTCAGAGCTTAGCTTGACTCAGCTGGTGGGCAGTAAACACTTTTCTTTACTGTAGCGCTACTTTGTGTTCCAGATACATTTTTACAGAAAACTTTTGTCTGCTAGAAGTTTGCTTTGTGCAGAACATGCAACAAGTACAGACAACATGTGGCTCAACTGCAAACTTCAAACTACCCATAAAAAGTTACAACCAAGCCTTCAAACATAAATAATCTCCTAATGGCACAAGACAGACCATGGCCAATAAAACCAGAGCTCTGTGTGTGTGTGTGTGTGTGTGTGTGTGTGTGTGTGTGTGTGTGTGTGTGTGTGTGTGTGTGTGTGTGTG
>JAVDPK010001742.1:25415-39038 GCA_034780415.1 Cichlasoma orientale | reverse complement strand
CCCTTATGAAGTGCAGTGTGTGTGTGTGTGTGTGTGTGTGTGTGTGTGTGTGTGTGTGTGTGTGTGTGTGTGTGTGTTAATCAAGGCATCATGGGGGTGACAGCACGTCTGTGAGTAAGTGGCTCCCCACAGGCCCCAGAGAGACTTCCAGGCCTGGCCGCAGAGGGGAGGCAGCCAGGCGCCCGGGCCCAGACGAGAGCCACCGCACGCGGGGGGAGGCTGCGACCACAGGCCCCGGCTTCACAGGGCCCACGGGGAGGAAACCGGCAGCACAGAGGACAGACTCCAGCAAGCTGCTGATAGCAGAATCATCTCTGATGGTCTAAACTATGATTCTGGAGTTAGGTGATGTTAACAGTGTGAAATATTGGCCTGCCTGCACATTAAAGGTCCAGCGTTGGACCCAGCGAACAAACGAGTGTTTACTGGTGGAAAACTCAGTGTTTCAGCTCACTTAGCGGCACCAGAAGATTAACTTAAGTGAGGCTATGAGGCAAAATGTGCCTCCACTCCAAATTCAAAGAACTGTGTGTGTGTGTGTGTGTGTGTGTGTGTGTGTGTGTGTGTGTGGAAGTGGGTGACATGAGCAGGAGAATAATTAGAGGGAGACTGCAGAGGGATGATAATTATGTTTGCTTAAGCTTCCAGGGTATAAGCTGCAGCCAGCGTGTGTGTGTGTGTGTGTGTGTGTGTGTACATCCACACACACACATCCAGCAGTGTGTCTCAGTGTTCATGTGTGATGTCAAATCACTAAAACCTTTTGCTATCAGTCTAAAACGGGTGATAGTAAATTAGTCCTGGATGTTGATGTGAGACTGATGGAAAATGTGACCCCGGCTCTCTTTGCTCACCAATTACCCAGACATGAAAAAGCAAACGGTGTGTGTAATAAATGGCACCGAGCCAATGATTGCTGCAGGGTTCTGTCCATTCGGAGAATAAGGAACATGAGGAACATGAGTTCTAAAATCTATTCAGTCGCGCGTGCAGCTTTCTCTAAGTCAGCACTGCTGAAGCACGTTTTGAGCCAAGCTTTGAAAAACTCAAACCGCAGCCCTAAATGCCAAATCCTCCATCAGCTTATAAATACATTTTGGTAACTGATACGCACCCCTGCAAGGCTCAGTGAAAGCGAATGCACTGTGTACATAAAAATCTTTTCCACTGGAGGCCAACGCCGCCTCGGCTCATATACACAAATCAGTTTAATAGCAGCACTGCATTACAGACGTGCATCCCTGAGTGAAGGAAGCGACATCTGCAGCCGTCAGGTCAGCACGAGCCACAAACAGTACCTGAGGTGACCCTGGACGTTCTCCACTGTAGCTGCTGCAAAGAATCCTGAGATTATCACGTTTGAGACGCTGACACACACGCAGCCTTTCACACACACAAACGCCTCTCTCTCCTCACCAGCACGCAGGCAGCCAAACGGCCTCTCGTACCTGTGCCGTTCAGCCGGCCGAGTCTCGCTGAGCCGCAGCGCTGTAGCGGATACTGCGTCACCTGCTTTGCGAGCCCCTGACTGGCAGCGGGGCTTGACTTCGCCGCCGCTGGACCAGTGGCCGCCGTCTTCGCCGTGTTCTGGTTGGTGACCGTCGGGGCTTTCAGACCTGCGGAGGGGACGCAGAAGTAGTCAAAGCCCATTTCTTTTTCCTGAGGGGGGCGACCAGCTCTGTGCTGCGAGCTGCTGAGTCACAAAGCTGGACCTCTGAGTCAGATTATGATCAGCAAACAGTTTTCTCCTCTCTTTTCACTCAGCTCTCGGTGTTTAACTGCTAGTTCTCACCCTACTGCTCACTCCCCGTGTCCCTCCTGCTCCCACTGTAATAGGATCACATGTATTATCCAGACTCTGACCCAGACGGGACAAACCGCAAACATCTGTCCGTCTGTTTCCTGCAGGCCAAAGGAAAAGTACCAGGCTCTGTGGAATAAAACCAACCTGCGTGCACTTAATATAAAACATCACTGTTAACAGAGACAGAAGAGGTGAGAGGGCCTAAAACACACATTAAACACAGAGCACGTGAGCAGCTTTGATGCCGTTCGTCAGGAAACGATGGAGCCGAGGTGCTCCGGTAAAGGAAGAGGTGGCACCATTTAGCTGCAAATCTGCACCTCTTTCTTTAAAACTGTCATCAGGGTGGAGAATAACACAATCACCGTGAGCCCTTCTTGTTTGTCTGCCTCTCAGAAAAACTACACAAAACTGCTGAATTTCATCAAGCCCGCTGCAGCGGCGGCAGGAGGACTCAACCCAAACAAGTTCAGTGTGAATCTCAATCATTCCAGAGACAACACTGTCTTTGTCTCGGCCCTCAGAGTCCCTCTAAATATCTCCTGCTTTATCCGTCTGGCCTTTATTGTGCAAACATTCCTGCATTAGACCCAATTAAAGAGATTGGTTTGCACACGGTTCTTAACTGGAACTCCTCAAAAGTGCCGCCTTGTGGGGCAAAATACGCCGTCACACTGGATTAACTGTTCATTTCACATGAACAACATTTACATGTAATAATATGGTAATAAACTATAATAAAGGTTTAATAATTATGTGACCTTGACTTTTGACCTTGACCTCCAGGAGGTGATCTCTGCATGATGTCCTGATATGGCGAATAATCGTGCAAAGTTTCATCAAAAAACATTTCTTAGATATGAAGTGAACATAAAAACTTAACAAAAACAAAGATTTAATCATATGCCCTTGACCTTTGACCTTGACCCCAGTGACTCCATATACAATCCCAACCTTGCTTTGGTCATAACAAACTTCACGGGTAGACCGTGTCGGCTGAACGGTTCGAGTTATTGAGCGTCACGGGGGACGTCCCGTCTTCCCACGGAGGCGTTACCTTCAGGGTCACCTCTGAAAACGCAGCTTTATGAAACGTCAGGTTTAAAGTGGGAGGGAAAATAACCACAGAAGGCTTTTTCGCCTTTTTAAATTGAGAGCATTTTTGGGGGAGAAAATAAGGAACCATGTGCTCCCAGAGCAGACGGTCTGATCAAGTTAAAGCTCTCTTTGCAGTCAGATTAAATTAAAATTAATAACAAGGTCCCTTTGTGTCACACTGGCTTAATGAAGTCACTGTATATAAGGGGAAAAGACTCTAAAAATATTCCTAGGAATGACTTTAACAGCGAGCACGCTGAAATAAACTTTTCTGTTTGTCGTTTGTGTGTTTTCTCCAGCGTCTGCTCTCCGTCACAGTTACAGGAAACCAACACTTAGCCGGCCACACTTTCCTCCTCAGTTAGTTAAAAAAAGAAATGCGTAAAACCAAAAGCGCTTAAACTTACAGTCGCTTTCTAATTCAAACCATTTCAAACATGTTTTGCAAATTTTCTGTGCATTCATTAAAATTACGGTGAATAATGCTGAAAATGGGGCTCGGTGCATGAAATACAGCACAAACAGAGCTGCTGCTGCACTGAAGATTTATCCTCCTGGTTTCAGTTGTTTGCTCCTCAGAGGAGCTTTGAGGACGTAACTGTGCCTAAACTGAGGTTTCCTTTGTCAGAACTTTCCTTCCTGTTTTGGAGGGTTGAATTATAGCGTTCAAAGATAAACTGCAATCTTCTGCCACCAACAAATATGACAAACACGGTGGAGTAAATCTTACCGACAGATTGGTGCAGAAACAGGAAAAGCAACCCTGAACCTCAGCGCTGACGGATGAAGCTGAAACTTTAATGACTGATCAGCCACATTTGTCTTTGAGTTAAATAAAACTCTCAACTGCAGCCTGAAAAATGTGGTTGTTGGTTCTGATTTTTCTGCATTTTGTCTGATTGAAATGTCAAAGTTCAACAATAAGCTGATGATTAAGCCGAGTTTGGTCCCTCACCTGTAGCAGAGCTCCTGGCCTGCAGAGACAGAGCTCTGCTCCTCAAGGCGGGAGGCTTTGGAGCAGCAGTGGTGGGACTGTTTGTAACTGCGTCACTGGGAGTACTGGTGCTGGTGGTGCTGGAGACGGGAGGCTTTGCCGCGCTCTGGCTGCCCACAGGAAGCGTGCTTCTGCTGGGCTGCTCGTCTGGTACGGCCCCTGCTGCTGCTGCTGGAGCTCCTGGAGATGCTGATGAGAGAAAGCACAGGAGATTTTATAAATACTGGATGACTGACACTGTATAAGAAATGAGCAAAGGCTGTGGTGCTGTATGGGAGGACAGAAGTTTTCATAAAGTCCTCTCCTCCATTCATATAGATAATAATTCTCTGGCACATCACAACACGAGGTGCCACCCATCCAAACCCTGCAGGGTATTTCTGTAATCCCTCAGAGATGAGGATGCTGATTACAGTTATCTGTCTGAGGTACTTCTCACTGCTTTCATACTAACAGGAGAGATCAGAAATAAAAGTGTGGGGGTGTCTGAATGTGGGTGAATCAAAGCTGACAGTAAATGAATGTGAATCAGAGCCGTGGATCACGTCTCTCTGCAGCGCACGCCTTTAATGAGGAGGTCGTGATGTTAATCAGAAAGAACCAGAACCATGAACGAAACCCAGCTCCTCCTTCTTACTGATCAGCAGGTATCTCTGTGGGTGTGACGCTCCAGCACGGTCTACGCTGACCAAGCTAGCCAGCATTGGCCGAAATCCTCTCATCTAAACACGGTCACTTCTGCTGCAGCAGGACGGCAGACATGAACTTGTGCTCTCTCTCAGCGACAGTTAGCTGGCCGTGTCCAAAGTCCAGAAACCAGGTGCAGCTGGCGCAGTAGCCATGTCCATCTTTTATGTACAGCCTGTTTCCACCCAACTCACTGACAGGTGGTAATGCAAGACCTGAGCAACCCTTTGAGAAGGGCAGCGTTATGATTAGCATACTGATACCCATTATCTGCTTTTTGCGCCCCGGCGATCTTAAAATGACACACACACACACACACACACACACACCAGAGCCCATATAGAAATCATGTATATTAACATGCTAAAAATGAACTTAAATATCAAATACTGCATTTCTGGTATTGAGTGCGTTTCATCATGTTCAGATATGTTCAGCACAGTGATGACGCTCTGCAGCGGCTTTCAGCTAACAAACAGCAGAGCAACAGTGACTCTGGTAAAAGATTATTTTTATTCTTTCTTCTCTATAATTAAAAACTGATCCGGACCTGCAGGAAAACAACAGGACAGCGACGCACACGAGGTCTGCAGAGGAAAAAAAAAACAGCTTTCAAGTCTGACCAGCTGCACAGAAAACATATACAATTTTCCAGTAAAACCTGCAGTAATAATGATTCATGCTGCCTGAATCAAGTATTTTAAAGTCCTCTGTTATCCAGTCCTGAATCAGTGGGCCTGCATATTAGTGAAGCGCGTCAGAGCTGGACCGTGTGATGCTGTAACTAACTGTGTGGAGGTGGACCGACACCAACGCTCCGCTCTGACAGGACTAAATACAGAAATATTACCATGGTAACAATAAGTGATCTCTAACCATCGCTGAGATGTGTTTCTGTGCTGCACTGAAGGCTCAAGACCTTCATATTTCCCTGCAGGAGGGCTCCCAAAGTGCTGTGCAGCCTGGTATGCAAAATATACAGAACTGAACAGATTATGAGAAAAATTAAAAAGCATTAAAAACAAGAAGCACTCCAAAAGCACAGACCTCCACCGAGGCAGCGCCCTCTATGGGCTGCGTTTCCTTAAAGGGATTTTATTTAGTTACAGTTCACCAACTACACACGTGCCCCTGGGGGGAATCCAAACTATAACAGGAATGACCACACGGACGTCGTGTTCCCAGCTGTCTGCGTTCATGTCTGCAGAGTCTGCTGAAGGCTCGAGGCAGCGGTCTGAGACACCCAAAGCTGAACATCAACCCTGAACTGAGTGCCTGGATCCAGGAGGACGTCTGGAGCCAAATGAGTTTGAGAGATTCTGCTGAAAACATCCACTTTGCCTTATTTCTGTCTGATACGCAACTGAGAGCACAGACACAAAATATACACTCATCTCAGAATCGTGAAGAATCCAGTGTAGAGTGTTTCTCTGTGTTTGTGAGGCTGCCTCTTTCATTTGTGTTTTCCCTTTTTCTGTATCCAGCTGGTGTTCAGGTCAATCTACAACCTGCCTTTCAGTGCCCGGCGTCTTCATGCTGTCAGAATTAACAGTTACATTTTGAATGTGACTCATTGATTTATTGCATTTCTGTCATTTTAAATGTATTAGTGTGAACAGGACTGAACAGCAGTCCAACTTAAAGGATAATTCTTCATACGTTCATGCACTTCGTCCTACTGCATTAATGTGCCATTCTCTCTAAATGTTGCACGCCAACTTTGCAGAAATCAGCACATCAGAGGAAAACATGCAGCTTTCCAAAGGAGGCAGAAACAGAAGGATCACAGGACGTCTGTGCTGCTGCCAGCTGCACAGAGCAGGACGTTCTCAGGGCACACTTGGAAAACCTCTGTATCCACAGATGAGAGGAATTCCAGCTGTGGAACTGCAACTAATGGCCAGTAAAAGTTGTTAGATCAAGTAGAAGATCATTTCATGTGCTGGATATCTGGTTTGCTATGAGCTCTGCAGCACCACTGAAGGCTAAACAGGAAGTTATGGAGAGGTGGCGAGCACAACGTCTGCAGAAGCCACGAAGACACAGACACAATAATGGGAAAGAAATCAGTCACCATGAACTCAGAGGCTCAGTTACACTCAGACCTCGCTGCTCTCTGTGTGCAGCGTTTATGCTGTGCAGGAAGATTCAGACTGAAGTCAGCAGATGAAGATGATCCTGATGTTTTAACAATCACAGTCGATATAAGCATTTATGGCCCTAAAGCTGGAGACACACAGAGCCTCTTTTTGATTAAGAGTCAAACTAAGTCCTGACGTGAACCCTGTTCTGAGATCGGGTTCTCCTGCAGCTGCTGCTGACGGACGCAGCAACAAACATCAGCGACTTTCAGCCTTTTATCTGCAGCTCAGAGAAAATAAACAGCTCAATAAAAGGTGCAGAGAAACCAACACTGCAGACGACACGGATCATCTGCGATCTCAATCCTGAACAGATGTGCTCCTTGACCTTCACAGAGGAAGACAGGATATGTTGCACGCACGCACGCACGCACACACACACACACACACACACACGCAGCAAAGGCGATGACAGAGTAGAGCTGCCTGTGGATATTTCACTTTAACAGCCCATTTGTGCAAGAATGGTCATCAATGTCAGCTCATCTTAGCAGCTGTGTGCGTGCATTTTTGTCTCTGACACACACACACACAGTGGAAATGAGAGGAAGTTAAGTCAGTCAGAGGGAAACCACACCAAAGAAAACTACCTCTGATGATGCACAGACAGTGTGTGTCAGGCAACACACACACACACACACCCACCCACCCACCCCTACCTTTGCCTGTGACTCCATTGTTCTCTGTACTTCCCAGCGAGGAGGAGCTAAGGCTTGTGGGTAACCCTTTAACAGGAAGTTTAGAGGCGGTGGTGGGTGCGGCAGGTCGCCCCGCTGACCCTGACTGCTGATTGGCTGTTGGTTTAGCCGCTGTGGGACCAGGGGCTGCACTGGTGCGAGGTTTGGGGATACCTGGGAGAAAGAAAAAAGGAAAATAAAGAAAATGAGTTTGGAAATTATACCTGGGCAAACATTTGGCCACGGAGTTGAGTAACAAGGCGTGAATGTGAGAGCAGATAAAGTGAAAGCAGGTACAGCTGCTGATTCTTTTTAAAGGCTCTAAAAACCTCTCATGTATTATGTTCATGCAGCTGTTACACGTGTGATTGTTCAGCTCAGTTTAAATGCAAACCAGAGTCTCAGAAGTGCATCGTTGCTTTCGCGCCACCTGCAGACCACCTGCACCTTCCGTCCACTTTTCACCAAAGCCCGCCTCACAAACCTGCAGAGAACCTTCAACTTCGGGTTTTTTCTGTTTTGGATTAACTTGCATTCGAGCTCAGTCTCTCTGCTCACCTGTGCTTTTAAAATTAGGACATATACACAGAATATTTCAGAGTGTATCATGTTCAGCAGGTTGAGCTGCGGCACAACATGTAATACAGCGTGACGGTAGAGGCACAGCGCACCGATGGCTGCTCTGGTGATACACAGTTTCTGAGAACTAGAGTTATCATAATAAAATCCTTTTCCCTTAAAGAAGAGCAGCAGCAGAAACAATAATGAGCCTTGACCTTTCAACCTATGTGGCTAATAAAGCGTCAGAGTGTTGAGTCAGTGTGAGATCCTTCCATCAGTCAGCGGGGGGGGGTGGGGGGGGGCGTCTTTTCACACAATTTCTGGGAACTTTCAGGAGAACCAGGCTGGGATATTTTCTAAGTATGAAGGCATCTGAATGGTCCGTAAGTATTTGGACAATGACTCCTGTGGATTACAACATCAAACAAGAGTAACTGAAGTGCAGACTCCCGGCTTTCAGCCGAGGTTTCAACAGTACTGCAGTAACAGTTTAGTAACTGCAGACACTTTGACACACAGTCCTGTGTGTGAGCGGGACGCTGCTGCTGCTGCTGCAGCTCACGCTGCACTTCTACAGTCGCGAAAATGTTGAGCCCAACGTCTCAAACTCATTTTTGCGGACTGAATCACACATTCTTTCCAGAGACCAAAGCAGAACGGATTCCCCTGAGAGCCACGCCGCCCTCCTCTTCACACCGAACCAGGGACACGAGATGCTCAGGAAGTGAATGCAAGTGAACAATCCGGCGGCTCTGAGTGGGCCAGGCAGAGAGCGAAGGCTGCAGCACAAAGAAACGTCGGTGAAAGAGGAGCAAAATGTTAAGTGACAAACAGAGAGCTCAGTTTTAGTTTTAATGAGGACAGAGGGAACGATTTCAAACACCATCCACTCCAAATCCAACATCCCGGATCCAAACGCAATCCCAGATCACACCTCCTGCGTATGAGGCGTGAGAGAATAAAGGCGTCTTTTAAAAAGATCACAAAGAATCCCCCACAATGCCTCTGCAGGTATGAGCCAGCCCGGTCCGACTAACACGCTGACTGCTCTGTCTTTGGGACTCCAGCTCACTCAAAGTCCATTCAGTCTCCACTGAAATCAGATCTTTGGACTTTCTGCATGTTTACAGGCAACAATTTGCTCCATTATTTGTAACTCGTCGTCTCTGCTGCGCTGCATCCTGTCACACAGGCTCATTTCTGACTAATTAAAGTTTTATTCAAAGTTTCTCCTGACTTCATACAAACATTGGGGGGGGGGAGGGGGGGCTTGTTAAACAAGGAAAGAGGGAAAAAAGGTTTACATGTGTTCATGTGTGCAGTTGCATTGCCTCACATTAACACACAGAAACACACACACTCACACACAGCAGTAAAACTTGTAGTGCGACTGCAGCCAGCAGGAAACATCTGGCTTCATTTGGTTTCAGTTTGGAGGAAAGCAGCTGGATTCTGTTACCTAAGAAATGGATGTTCGGTAAGAGCCGGCTCACGGCAGAGAAGTCCTCGTGTTTACTGCTGACACAGAACCCGACCAGTACACACGCCTTCCACCTGATTCTCAGCATCAACCCAAACACCAGCCTGCAAACTCACATCCGAAGCAGCTGAACGGTGTCTCGTGTGTCTGAAGGCACTAACAAGATCTTTCCTTTTTAAAATGACCCCTCGATATTAAAGAAACACAGAGCCAATTCTCTGCAGGCGTGAGTGACAAAATGACATCAGTGCTTGTTGCAATATATCTGCCTAAAATTAAGATGTGACAGGAGTTTAATAATGGTTATGCGTTTTACGTATGATATGCAAATGCAGAAAACAAGCTGTTAATGCCCAAAGAGAAAGGACTGCATCCACAAGAAAGTTCATCTTCAGTAGTTTGAGACATTTTGGCCATTAATAAAGTGACAGAACAGCGTGCACTGCAAACGGAGCCATCCAAGGCCACGCAGCACACATCAGAAACACTTTCAACTGCTAAAAACATGCAAAACGTCAGAACAAGAGTCCAAACGAGTGCTGGAAGGTTCTCATGTTTCCCGTGCTGCGCCTTTAAACTCTAAACAGCCGGGGAACTGCAGGTATATCTGGCAATTTTTTAACAATAAAAAAAAAAAAAAAAGTGTATTCTTCTGAGAGAACGAGGCCGTACGTGACAGAGGTCCTCGTGGAGAACCCCTTGCTGTTTATTTTGAATGTTCAGTCACTCCTAACTGGCTCCGCCCCTCCTTCCTCGGGTCGTTCCCCCCCGCTGCTCTCTGCTTTTCACTCCGACCCACTCGTCTGATCGGGTTTCATTCAGCAGGCTTCAGGTTTGTAAACTCCAGACTCCACTTACCTTTCACTGATGTCATCAGCCTCAGGGCCCGCTTACGTTTACCAAGATCCGCTCGAAGCGAGCGGCCGAGGATATGCGGCGCCTGATTATTAGCTGGAACGTAGTACTCATGATTCTTGCTGCATTTCGAGACAAATTTATATATAAATGCAGAAAAATCTGACGTTTTTGATACTGTATATTTCCTAATTATATTACAGGCTGCAAAGAAACTGTCAGCACTGACAAGTATGGAGAGCTCATTGATGTGCTACGGCTCTGCAGGCGTCTGCGTTGGATCTAAACCTTCTCGAGAAATGTGTCTCCTGCCTCGTGGATACCTGCCTCAGGTGTTCCAGAGCACTCAAAGCTTGGGTGGTGCAATGAAATCCAGTTAAGAGTTAAAACAGGAGAATTTATATAGCACCCATGAAATGTGAGCATAGATACAGACACGGGCAAACCTCCAAATTAATTAATTTCTAAGAAGGCGACCAAAATAGAATCAAGCAACTGCACAGCTACATCAGCTATCTGCTCCCGAAAATTCAGCTCCACAAATAATTAACTTGTAAAATGCAGATGCTGAATATTGTGACAAAGCGCCTCTTTGTTTTGGTTGTGTTGAGCTAGAGTGCGGAGCTGTATGCAGACTGACAGATTATAATAACAGGCTCCACAGAGAAGACAAACTGAGCCACAGTGACGTCACCCATTCCACAGGAGGACGCCGCGGAGGCTCAGCCCGAGCATCTGCATCATCTCCGTCTCATTTTGAAGATGCACTCATACAGCAGCACCTGATTAATTCTCCTTTCAGGTTCTAATGAGATCGTCGTTTATAAAAACGAACATCGTGCTGTATTCAAGAAGGTTTAAAACTAGTGGCTGAGCATAAACTCACCAGGAAAGCGTTTACTTCAGAGTCACCGCCCCCTGCTGGCCATTAAAAAGAATGCAGGTTTACGGCACTCCTGCACTGGCTCCAACTTTCAGACGTGGAAGCTATGGCCATCCTTTATATACAGTCAATCACCATGCATCAGTAGTTAATAACCCCCCCCCCCCCACACACACACACACACAAAAGAATCCATTGATGGAGATCTTAGTCTTCAGGTCCGTTTGTTCCTGAGTGTGAGCAGAGAGGACAGACGAACTTTTGTCCAGCTGAATGTGACCTTTACAAGGACAGCGCCTGCGTTTCCACACAAATATTCCACAATATGCACATCGCCATTTTCAGCTATGTAAATGACACGTTGCAGCACACTGATTCTGGAAAACAAGCTGCTCTCTCACACACACGTGCACGCGCACACACACACACACACAATTACAGGCTACTGGACGCCAGGCAGAGGACACAACACTGTTTAAGTCGAATATCTCAACATGAGCAGTTTACACTGTATCCACTAACACAGACTACAGCGTGAGGTGACTGACACGACACCATTCAACATGAGTCACTATGAAAGGTACACAAACACGCACAATGACAAACCGGAAACAAACACGTGTGTGTGTGTGTGGGGGGGGGGTCTCAGAAGGGCCCATGTGTTTTCTCTGATGAGCAATGGGGAAGTGCAGCTAACTACACACATCAACAGAGACACAAAAAAAGTTCTGCTGAAACAAAATCAGCTCATCAGCTGCATGCACGCACACACAGGCAGTAACTGTGCACACCTGTCCATCAGTGACACACTCACTCACTGCTCTGTGTGTGCGTGTGTGTGTGCGCGCGCGCGCCAGGCCTGTAAAACTGTGTGTGTGCACAATGGTATGTGGATTTTAAGTTGCAGCTCTGCAATGTCAGCCTGCTCATTTCCTGAGTCTGCTGCGGGGACGACTCCGGGACTGTCTCCCGTCTCTCACACACACACACACACACACACACGAGCTGATATGACTGACAGTGGGACAGAGTGAGACGTGTGTGTAGATAACCTGTCAATGTGTGTGTCTGCTTAGAGGCAGAAACACTCACCCTGGCTCTGACTGTGGCTCTGTCTCACTCTGGTTGGAGATCCACTCCCAGCACTTTGTCCACCTTCTCCCGGTGTGGAGCCATCAGTCTGGGCTTGCCTGGGTCCAGGGCTTCCCTGACCTGGAGGTCCGGTCCCCGAGCCCGGAGCTGGTCCTGAGGGCCCCTTATCCACTCTGGTGCCTCTCCCCTGGTGCCTGGTGTTGGGTCCCAGCTTGGAGGAGACTTTCTGCAAGAAGAGCTGACGTTTAGTGACGGCGTCCCAGCCGAGGCGCCCCAGCTCGGAGCTGCGCACTGAGACCATGGTGTTAGCCATTCCCTGCTTGGAGTCAGAAATGTGGAGGGAAGTGAGGGAAAGGGTGAAGGAGGGGAGGAGTGACAGCGAGAGTTTTAAAACTGAAGGGGAGGAGGAAGAGAGGGAGAAGGAAAGGAGGAGGGAAACTGGGAGTGTGCTGCAACTACAAGAAGGGCAAAAACAGTTGCCATTGTGTTGTACATTCCCCTCGAGAATCCCAGCTCGGACCTGGCCAAGACTTTTTTTCTTTCCCCACCCCCACCCCTCCATGTTCCTCCCCCTCTGAGCACACATGGAGCGAGTTTATGGCTGAAGGTCTGGCATCTTTCTCTGTCTCCAAAGAACATGTTTTTTTCTTTATCTAAAACCTACATACGCACCCCTTTGTCCAAACTGTTGCTCAGCTGCCAACAGGAGAGGCGAGCTCGGCAGCGTTCACAAATGTATTCTTATTCTTAAGTGTTTTTGTTCACAAAGACTCCTCAGATCCTAAATCTCAGAGCAGCAGGCCCTGAGCGTGCGCAGAAATCAGCGTAGCTCGTAGCCTACTTCGGTTCTCAGCCATGCCAAGAGGCTGAGCCCGTGGATTACTTCAGCATACCAGTTCACACTAAATCATGTGTTAACATGCAAGCTGGCAGCACAGCTGATCGTCTGGTAATGCATGAAAAGATGCGCCGCAGCGCACACGTGCAACACTATTTTTTTTTTCATTACTGCCAAATTAAACTCGAGTGTCACATCTCAGACCCGGTTTGTGTGGAACGTTAAGATATTTAGAGGACAATAAAAATCCTGCTCGTAACTGCTTCAACCTTTAAAGCGGCACTTCATTCCAGAGTTGTCCCTCCGCCTTCCCTTAAACAGACTTTTAACTTACTGCCACTCATCCTGTCATATAGGAACTACTTTCTTTCTATCAGCCTGCATCTACTAACCACATCAGTTTGGATTCAGGAGACAGACACCCTCTCTATTTTTAAGATTAGGATTAAAACTTTCCTTCATGGGGGGGGGGGGGGGGGTCCCATAATGCACCGTTTGTTGTTTTTCACCTGT
>JAVDPK010001742.1:0-25315 GCA_034780415.1 Cichlasoma orientale | reverse complement strand
AAAGGGAGTTTTTCCTTCCCACTGTCGCCGAGTGCTTGCTCATAGGGGGTCGTTTTGACTGTTGGGTTTTCTCTGTATTATTTTAGGGTCTTTATCTACAATATAAAGCGCCTTGAGGCGACTGTTGTGATTTGGCGCTATATAAATAAAACTGAATTGAACTGAACTTTGCAGAAGGAAGCGTGCAGCTCAGCAGTGCTCATGACAGCAGCTGATAGATGCAGACAGTAGAAAGAAAACAGTTCCTACTTTAAATTGCTTACAGCACAGTTTGCAGATATGACCAAAGAGAAACTGTTGCTCAGTTTTTTAAATGCATCTTGAGCTCCACAAGGGAAAGTGCAGTTTAGTTCTATTATATACAAAAGAAGGCACACAACCCTCACCGAAACTATAAAAACTGAAAAACCTTTGATTATGTGGTGACGTTTCCCTTTAAAAATAAAGACTCATGCACAGGTTGCAGTACACAGCAGGGTTTCACAGGTATTTGCCCCCACCCCCCACCCCCGGGGCAGCCTATGACAGAATCCACTGGGGCAGGTTTTAAACCTGTCGCAGGCTCAATGCATCTTCAAAAACACATACCAGAGATGGAGCACGCTCACTTTGCACATACCACTCCCTGCTTTAAACCAGCGTGCACGCTCACTCTGTCACTCTAATTCTTACAAATCAACAGCAGCTCAGCTTCGGGCGTCAGGCAGCTGGAGCTCCGAGTTATTTATCAGGAAGCAGATTTTCACGTCTCAGGTTTCAAACTGCATCACCTGGTTGTGTAAATGTTAACAGTGCCAGTATACCCAGTTTCCCTGCATGCTTTTTAACAGGAATTAAAAGAAAAAATGATTTGTTGCAAATTGAGCTCATGTGACACAGACTGAAAATGCCTCCATACGGTGCATGAATTGATCCCCTGGACCTAGTAGGAGATCTGGAGGTGAATTAGGACTTGTTTTAATGTTCTTGAGAACATTAAAATGATGTCTTCTAGTTTTTATTTTGATGTGATATGCATGTATGGGTTTGAAATGTCTAATTTTGCCCCATCTCACTATGGTAAAGAATCCTCTCTCACATCACTTGGCTTAAACACCACCTCTGCTTTTATCTCCACCAAGGAGGTTATGTGATTGGATAAGGATTAAAAATCATGGATTGGGGGGGGGGGGGGGAGTACAGCTCCCCCCCAGGACAGCTCAGTGGGCTGAGCAGGCGACCCAGGCTAATGCGAGGAGGCGGTCTGTCCCGTCCCAGTAAAGGATAAAAAGCATATAAAGCAATCAGATCTGCATGAATATTTTTAACAATCATGCTGAAAATAGTTTTTGCATGTGTTTCCTGAGAGGATCTCTTCTCTCTTCTCATCCTCCCTCACCTACAAACACTGGGTTATATCACTGCAGAGGATGCCAACAACATGCATATGCTGTATAACATTTTGAGTCATGCATAACTCGGGTCTGAAGAGTTCCGGGATCCTCGCTGGCATTAGTGTGCAAAATGACATTTGAAAATGTCAGCTGTGGCTAAACTCGGCCTGAGGCACAGGAGCGCAGTTCATTTATTCTTCATACTCACCCTGGTAGGAGTTCGTGGTTTCTCCACAGCGGCTCCTGACAATAAAGCCTCTCCTGTGCACTCCGTTTGCTCCCCCACAGATTCCTCGTTTGGGCATTTTGTTTCCTCGTCATCGGATTTTCCATGTTTAGCAGGCACATGCTGCTCAGCCTTCCTGGGAGCATTTAGGTGTTTTTCCCCAGCAACCTCAGACCCCAGAGAGCTGGTTGAAGTGGACAGTGTTCTACTGACGGCTAAACTCTTCTTCTGTGGCGCGGCAGGGTCACCGGTTGCTGTCCTGTGATTGGTCTTAAGGTTGCTGTTCTTTCCTCTGATGGGTCTCAGAACCGCCACTTTGACCGGACCTGCAGATGACCCCTGCCTTTTACCTCTGTCAGCAGTCGGCGCTTCCTCCTTTCTCAGAACAGCTCTTTTCCCATTGGGTGGGGCAGGTTTGTTCTGAGTAGAAGACACATTTTAAATGTTAGAAGAGGCAGCTTCATATCACCTGGTAAACAACTGCTCAAACGTTTGAGGTCATTTAAAGGAGGGCCGTGCTTTCTCTTTTGTGAAACCTGCATACGCGCCTCCTGCTGACAGAAGTCAGGAGTGTTAGCTGATTTTCTGTTGATTATTTTGAATGCTGTAAGCTGCATCCTGCTGCAGGCAGATACTTGGAGTTGGATTATTGTGAAGCATTTTTAATTTCTGGGCACGAGCTGTGTCAGGGTTAGTGTCCAAATTGCTACAAACACCAAACACCACACACACACACACACACACACACACACACATAAGCTTTGTTTTTGTTAAATTCGAGACACAGCTGTGTTCGTTTTTGTTTGGGTCGAGAGGTTTTGTGAAATAGATTCGATTATTCCTGCTAATTCACTTGATGTGGCAGCACCTACAGACCCCATCACTCCTGGACAAACTTGCCTTCATTTCTAGGCTAAGTAATAAATTACTTTAACCTAGTGCTGATGTCACCCCTCCCTTTGCCCTTGCTCAGCTGGGTGCAACAAAAGCACATTTTAATGTGATATAACATGAAATTGATCGGTGACCATCACTCCTGTGTTCAGGTGCTCAACTCTGCAGCAGGCACTCCCTCTTCTTTCTACTGTGGTAAGAGATGCATTACACAGCTCTGTGAAGGGAGCAGTACACACCAATAAACTCTTCTTTTTTTTGGTCTTCAAATCAGCTCAGTCTGTCTCTTAAGGACACCACTTAGTGAAGCTTGCATGAGAGGACCATTTCTGAAACTAGACACTATTGTATTTGATCAGATGATCAGCACAGCCTCCCACCTCCTCCTTTACTCTGGGGAGTAGTACACCCCAGTGCATGCAAACTTCAGTTTTTTCCAATTTCCCCACATGAAACAGCCTCAATTTCTAAGACTAAGAACGCCGACTATTTTCATGAGAACTTTGTGTTATTTGAAGCAATTTTGAGACTATAAGGAATTAGCATGCTAATTATGACCAACTGTGTGCCAATAAAACACAGGTGTAATGGATACTGAATACTGACCTGTGTATACCTACCAAAGTGTTCCATTAATAATCACAAAGGATTTGTGATTAATGACTCCATTAATTGTTGTCTATCACAACTTTCAGAACAAAAACAAGAACATTTCATAGCGTCCCTAAACATTAAGTGTAGCCGGACACATTTCAGTACCTGGATGGCTGCTTTAGACGGGGATGGGTTAGGCCGTGAACCAACTTTAGCCCTGACCGTTTTTAAGTCCACTCTGGACACCCTCTTTGCTTCTGGACTGGATGGTTTGACAGCTGTGGTGGTGGCTGACCTGGGAGCAGGTCTGGTTCTTGCTGCTGTGGCTGGCAGACTCGTATTAGGGTGGGAGGGTTTGGAGCCCACTGCACATGTTTCAGCCTCTTCAGGTGGAGGAGAGGTGATTTTCTTAACATCTTCAGCTGGCATCTGCGTGCTTTCGCTGAGTTCCTCAGAGGCAGGAGGCTCTGTCTGACTTCCCTCAGATGGATGTGGAGGACAGGGGAGCGCAGGCCCTTCTACCACCACCTCTGAGGTCTCATTATGAGCCACAGGCACCTCTGTCTGGAGCTCAGTATTCACGGTCATCACAACCGAGCTTGTGAGTGTCGCACTGCTTCTCTGCACATCCACATCAGAGCTCACAGACACAAACAAAGCCTCCTCTTCATCGTCATCAGCTGGGATTTCTGTTGCGTCTGAGTCTGGAGTTGAGGAGCCATGCCTCCTCCCATTACTGCTTCCACTGCTGAGGTCAACATTGATGCCACAGAGGCTGCCGTTTCCTGTCAGCGACAGGGCGAGCGTCAGGTTGTCGTTCCAGCTGTCCCGACAGTATTCGTCACTGTTGGCGTCCAGGTAAACTGACACGGAGTTGTCGTTGGACTCCGACAGCTCGGTTGCAGTTTGCGATTTCCCCAGCGAGACGTCATCGCCGTCATCTGGCTTACATTCTTCCTCCGGCGTCCAGTCTGAAATGACAGATTTCAAATTGACAGTGTTCACTGCCGTCAGGGTGACCTCAAACATGTCGTAGTCCAGCGGGCTGTCGGTCCGGCCCCCGCTGAGGCTGCTCAGACTCCGAAGTGACTCAGGAGACGACTCCCCCAGACAGGAGGATGAAGAGGAGGACGAGGAGGACGATGAAATTGGGAAAGCATTCCCATTGTGGTCTCCTGCACTGTGGAGAGGGAGCTTCATGCAGGAGCCGCTCGTCCCCCTGACAGGGAAACTGTTAGCGGGCTCAGAGACGCTCATCTCGAGGATGGAAACCGCACGTTCAGCACGTCACAGTGTTGCACTCTTTCCACTAACACATTTAAAACGCCGAAGAAAAATGCTGCCGTGTTTCCAAGGAGGCCGTAAGTCACTGCGTCCTTGTGCAGAACTATAATTTAAGATGAATCCATTTAACGGCTCTATGATGGATCCTCACATCCTGTATCCAGAACGTTCTTCAGGAATCTGGAGCTGGAAACGAACCGGAGGCTGAAAAAGAAGATAAAGTTCATGTTTAGACTTTCATCAGCAGTTTGGTACTGATTAAATTAATAATCACAATTTTAGACCATAAGCCTTTGTCACAAAGCAATAATGGTGCTGGAAGAACTTTTTAAAGTGTTAAAGTACTGAAGAAGCTTCACACACAGACACACTTCTTACAGACATTTGTTGATTGATTGGTTGATTTATCTCTCAGATGAACCAACTGTGAAATTCTAGGCTGATACTAATGACAATAATCCAGGAGAGGAAGCCGTCACTGCAAACGAATAACTGGTCTGAAGCCTGTCAGGCCTCCATCAAACTGAACCACAGAGATTTATGAGGCCGGTGAGAATCAGAGCAAATACAGGCCGATAACAGCGGCATCGCTCGCATATCGTCTGTATTTCTGTGCTGTAGCAAACATCTCCCAAACATTCCTCGGCAGTTTAATCTTCCAGTGAGAGATTTGTTTGCTGTCAGAGCAACTAATTGGTTCTGATCACTTACAGACATTCAGCCAAGTGAATGATTAAATACTTACCAAGCAGCTGCTAATGAGCAACAGCTCAATGTAGACTGAACAAAACATTAACCAAAGACACGCCTGCTCTGCAGGAGGAACACCACAAAACGCAGCTGCTCTAAATCTGCTGGTTCGTTATTTTAACACACTGGTTTCGATTCTGGCCCAGAATTTCATTTCATTTTTGTAACTGGACATAGCAAGATCACGTGGTTAGAAAGGTCTCCTCCCGACAGATCAAACTAGATTCTCTTTGAAACGGGAGAACGTGCAGCAGCATCAACTCTACTCAAAGAGCCTGCAAAAGTCTCTACAGATGGAAGTCCAAGTGCTCAGAATTCCTCCAATGTGGAAGCAAAGGTCCGAGATTCATCCGTGCATTAAAACACTGCATGCAGCCAACAGTAAAGCCTGGTGGGGGATTCATGAAGGTTTGTGGTGCTGCAGAAATGTTTGGGAGCTGCTCAGAATTGTCCTCAGTCCTGGAAATTTATTATTATGCAACATTATCAGAAATGCATTTGACCCTCTTTAATTTCGTTCTGTAGCAGCACAATTCCAATGTACGGTTTTCCTTAAATATGGTGCCTTAAATATGGCAGGAATCAATGCAAATACAGAGTACTGTGCAAGTTTATTATTACATATAAGCAGTTTTCATTCTTTCTGCTGTAGAATTTATAAAGTATAATTTGTGCTTTAATTTATTTAATGCTCATATTTTGTTCACTGTGAAACTATTCCTGTGCTCGCTGCTGCAACTACTGACAGTGATAGTTGAGAAATGCTGCCCTCTGCAGGCTGCGCTGCTGACTGCAGCGCTCAAACATCCTGTGAAATGAGTCAAAACCAGCAGCAGCAAGTCAGAACCCAGATTTCATTTATAACAACTTCAACACAAAGTTACAAAGTTCATCACACTCCAAAGTCAAAGATTCGGCTAATGTCACTTCACCAGCTTTCACATGTCCTGCTGTCCATGAATCCGTCCACATGTTACACCTGATGTCCATACAAAGAGTGAGCCCAGTGTGTGTGTGTGTGGGGGGGGCGTGCGTGTGTGTGTGTGTGTGTGTGTGTGTGTGTGTGTGTGTGCGCGAATGTGGGTCAGGGACAAAGAAAAGAGAGGAGCAGCTAAATAAAGGCGATCAGATCCGGGACAGAGCTCCTGCTCCATTATCCAGTAATGACAGGAGGGGCCGTGGGCGACACTCACTTTCAGGTAGACAGACAGGAGGCACACACTTACAGCCTCCAACGGCTCACTAAACACGCAATATTTCCATCTTTGACCTCAGTTTGTGTTTACAAAGGGACAAAATTAACAGTGAAACTTCTTTTCACACTTATTTTTACACTCCTGTATATTTTTGCCCTGCAAATATCAGAGTCTACACATTAAAAACTTGTGTGTGAAGCAGAGACATTAATCACATTCACCTGTGGTACCTAATCCCTGCAGTCTACGTCTGCACCCCCATAATGTAAGAGCTAGGTTTCTCTCGGTGTCACCGTAGTTTGATGGTACATACGTGAGCAGTAGAGTTAAAGTAATCCATGTCCAGGCTTCATAAAAGAGCCTTATTGTGTGTCAGATAATGAAAACACAAATGCATCAACAATGCGAAGCAGACCTGTTTCCAGGTGGGCATTAGACACCTTCTATTCTGAGGCTGTGAGGTCAGGTTGGCCAAATTAAATATGCATCAACACTGTCACAGCCTGAATCTGCCGTCTGCAGCTTCACCTCCGGTCCCGTCTGAGTGAGGATAACCAGCCGGCCTGAGTCGACATCAAAAATGCAGCAGTCATCGGACGCTGTGGGAAGGTTCTCTGCACGGTACCTCAAACACAGCAGTCACTGCAGTAGCACAGTGACTGATCCCTGCATTTTTATTCACCTGTATCAGTGATGCAGCAGCTTTTCACTGCTTGACAGCAAAGCTGCAACTTATTTACACATCCCCCATATAAAAACATCAGGTTATTAATGCTATAATTTTGCGCTGCAGATGCTACATTACATTTTCATTTACTCTGCGAGGCTGAAAATTCAAAAAGCTTTGTGACGTGTAAGAAAATCCAGAGGACAGAAAAATCTTTTAACTGTTCACTGCATGGTTGTCCAAACAGACTCCTGCTTGGCTGGATACAGACGCTGATCCTGGATCACCTGATCCTGGATCACCTGATCCTGGATCACCTGATCCTGGATCACCTGATCCTGGATCACCTATTGGAGCTTGGATCTTTTAAGCTACAACCTAAATGATTCGAGTAACCTCACAAATGGAAAATCCAGCTAATGTCTGACTGTCTGATGCTTTGAGTGCACATCTCTACACCCATAAAAAAAATAAATAAAAAGGAATTTCTGGAGTACTTCTTCAAATTCATGGTGATGGATTCCTTTCAGGTGAGTTGGTTTGTCTCAGCTAAGACACTGAGCGAAGGCCCTCAGGCCATTTCTGACTGTCTACTCAAACACACATCCCAGTGAGAGGTCATTTCAGTCTGCTTTACAAGCTTTTAGAGGGTTCTCTTCTTAAAATGTTACTCAGTCTGCAGACAACAGACAGTCTTCAGTCTGATTATGAAATGGACTCAAATTAATTTTAATGATCCAAACTGATGACCTGGCTCCATGATGACTTCCTCTCCATGCATCGAAAGACAGGCACAGAGGGAGATGTCCTACATCAGAGAGAGGCAGAGTGAGCCGCCCGCTTTCTGTGACATGAAACCTCCAAACTGAACTGACTTTCTCTGGCTGAAAGCTCCTGAACTCTCCTCCAACAACGTCTCATCCACTCCTGTTAGAATCAGTTTCACAATCAGCCTCTGGCAGCTTCACTGTGACCCAGTGTGTGTGTGTGTGTGTGTGTGTGTGTGTAGTGAATAACAGGGCTAATCCACAAGTTTAAAGGCTATTGTCAAGAGTTAGGACCCTGCTATGCATTAAGGCACGCTTGTCAAACAGGTTAAGTCCAGAGCTGGATGGACTGGAAGAGGGAAAACACGTAGAGGAAACGAGCAGCACGAGACTAAGCGCTCAGCAATTAGAACAGGAGGCCCAGCAACCAGGAGGCATTCAGCATGCATCAGTAAATCCACTTAATTTAACAATTTAAGCATTTCAATCCGGCCACCTCAACTGGCTCCTTGCAATGTGGAGGAGCAGCGGCTCTACTCTGAGCCCCTCCCAAATGACTGCACTCCTCACCCTCTCTCTGAGGGAGAGACCAGCCACCCTTCAGGGGAAGCTCATTTCCATCGTTGTATCCGTGATCTCGTTCTTTTGGTCACTTCCCAAAGCTCGTGACCATAGGTGAGGGTAGGGACGTAGGCTGACGGGTAAATCGACAGCTTCGCTTTCACGCTCAGCTCTCTCTTTACCACGACGGACCGGTGCAGCATCCACTGCAACCGCAGCCCCGATCTCCTCCTGCTCCCTTCTCCCATCCCTTGCAAACAAGACCCCGAGATACTTAAACTCCTCCATCTGGGGCAGCATCTCGTCCCTGAGACGCTGTTTGCACCCCACCCTTTTCCGGCTGAGGACCAATTCATGACTTGCGAAACAGACATCGTCTGATTTAATGTGAATTATTGCAGCTATACAAAACCATTGCTATGGCTTTCACCTGGTCAGAGCTGCTCTGGCAACACGGTGGACCTTCTCAGTATTAGCCAGCCCCCAATAACCTTCACTACCCTAAAAGATCCCAGGGGATCTAACAGTATACACAGTCATAACCCTGAAGTCTTATTCAGCAATAAGTTCTGCTCAACAGTCCGATTAGTACAGATCTTCCATCTGACACTGAATAGGTGGAGATGTGTCAAAGACTGTATATAAAAGATGGAATTAGTCATTAATGTTCAGTCCAATTGAATTCTGGTGCAAGCTACAGCCACACACTGTATGGGAACATCACAGACACAGATACCTGCTAATCAGTGCTCCCTAACATCCAAATAAAATCCCGAAATTTCACTCAGCAAAAGTGGAGCTCCGCCTTCTTGGCCGGTCCGTTAGTCCAGTGAAGCGCACAGCATCCACACTAATGTTCAGATAATTGCATTAAAAATGCTCCAAAAGGCTCCAACAGCACAAAGATGGTCCAGAGGTCCAGTTCAGGGACTCCAGTTAGAGCTGAGGTGAAGCCTAGCAGACAGCTAGCAGCTACAGTTACCTGTGTCACCATCCAACTGTCAGTCAAAGAGGCCACACCCCTAATAATGCGAACTTAATCCTTAATCCAATTGAAACAGGTGAGCTCTAAAAACATTCTCCTGCTGTACTGCTGTTATGAGGGGGGAAATTAGCCACATAGACTAAAGCAGCTTTTTGTAGCAGTCTCTGCTGATTGGTAAATGTTCATGTTTAGTAGGAACATCTACAGTACCGTAGATTTTCATCTACCTTGCTGAGTTGGTTTGAATGAGAGAAATCAGAATAGGAAACGTTCTGCTCGCAGTGAGTGAATTTTAGCCGACTTCAAACTGCCTTCGCTCAGTCTCAGACACGCTGCTGTTCTTTAAGCTGTTCACGGTCACTATTAAACATTGACAGGAGCTCGAGGCCATGCGTTTCCATGAAACATGTCTTCTCAACATGTAATCAGCCCCTGCCATGGGTATGAAGTTAGGCAGGGGATGTTTGTTTTGTTCAGCAGGACATCCCTCGGGCCTTCTGGCTGGAGGACAACAGACCCTGATGTAAGTTGGCTCTAATAATCACAAACATTCAAGCAGGAATGAATCAGCTGCTGCGAAAGAGGCCAACCTCACTCTCATCTGAACGTGAAAAACATCGCCCTCAGCCACAGC
Source organism: Cichlasoma orientale (assembly GCA_034780415.1). Taxonomy (NCBI): domain Eukaryota; kingdom Metazoa; phylum Chordata; class Actinopteri; order Cichliformes; family Cichlidae; genus Cichlasoma; species Cichlasoma orientale. The sequence goes on along the minus strand of JAVDPK010001742.1, from coordinate 15,384 downwards.
AGGAGGGAGACGGTTTGCTCAACTCATCATTTATTAGCGTTACATAACAATACGCACAAAGATGATGGAATGGAAACCAACTGGAGCTCCTCGAGACAAATAAACCCAAATGTTTTAACACGTGAACCTAGAGTTCAGCTGTTTTTCCTTTGCACTTTTCTCCTCGATCGTGACCTCTGCAGGCACCGCAAACTTTCCAGTGCGGAAAAACAAACCGCGGGGGTCGTCAAAGGTCACAGCAGGAGAAGAAAGCAGCGCCGATTCCAAACTCTGCTGTCACTTCCTCGCTCTCTTCCTTCACCGCTTTATCTAGCTCGCTCTTATCTAATTGTTTTTCAAAGCCTCATTTAGGGCAAACTTTCTCAGGGGGAAGCTGTCAGACTTTCAGTCACAAGGCCTGTATCAGACTGAAAAGCCCTCATTAGAAACTTCACACAAGAATTAAAGTTACTCCCTGCAGACCCCTGAGCAAAAGTCCTGCTGAAGTAATCCCCCCTTTGTGCTGCTGCTCTGATTGTTCTCCAACCTCCAGGTTAGCAAAGAAAAAAGCTCTTCTGCTCTGTTTTCCAGGCTAAGTGCAGACTGAGACTCTATCACTCTGAGCCATTTACTTTACTCTAAAACGGACCTGTTCTGCTTTTCCTCATTTTCTGTCATGTCTCCTGTTTCAGTGGCAGATGTGCCAGGAATCCCTCAGAGCCAAAGGCTCAGACTTCAGTTCTTCCTACTCTTGTATGATGTCATCAACATGGGATCTCCCTACTATGTTCCCTTCATATAGGTCTGGCAGGTATTTGCTCAGAGTGGGTGGCCTTAAAGGGGAGGAGCTAAAACGGCTCGTTTCAGACAGAGCATGAACTGAGGGGCTGCACTGATGCCCGGGATCAGATAAAGAGGGATCATTTTGAACTGTGAATCATGCAAAGTCGCTCTGAGCCCAAGCATAAAAATATGGAGACAGAAATAAACACAATGGGGTTTACCTCCTGCTCTCATTGTGATTTTCCACCTTAACGACCCTAATGAGTGTCAGTCTGTGCACAACAAGCCGATAATCAACCTCAGAGTGCGCCGTGCCAGCCACAGCTCGCTGCACAACCGGCTATTTGCGGTGGCTAACAGTCGGCTCCATTGTTTAGAGCTGATCATTATGGGATTTAGTTGAAGTTCAGGAACTAAACTGTCGTGCATCCTGGCGATTGGACAGCGAGCCTGAATGAAAATACTATTAAAAGGGTCATTTGCTGGGTTTTTCTTGTATTGCATGAAGAGCAGCTACGTTTTTCCTTTTATTCACAAAGACAAGCACGAGCCTTGTACAGGGAAGCAAACACAAATATGTACAACTGCAAGCTGTGAGCTTTAACATGCAGGGCGCTGCTGAGGAGATGCTCAGACATCAGGAGGCTGAGTTAATATCTGAACTTTGTGAGGGAGGACGGTGTTTCTGATCGCTGTACCACGAACAATAGAAGGGAACCTCAGAGTAGCATTTAATACGATCGCTGTGTAACCGCACTGAAATCACTGCTCAGCAACACGAAGTGTTGGAACGACTTGACCAGGAAATGTTCTTTAACTCATAGTAAACAAATGTCTAGGTAGGGCTGTGCCACAGGACAAAGACCAACAACAGGTCAGAGTCATAGTTTTACTGCTGATCTGTCAGGACTCAGAGAGACTGCCAGCAGCTCACCAATCGAGATTTTACAGCTAATGAATGCATTAAATCAGTATCATCATTACTAACAGATATTAAATGTAATCTGCTGTAATCTAATGTCAGCATCTCTGCAGACGACCAACACTTGCAACTCAGATGTGTGTGTATGCCTGTGTAATCACCTGTCAGTCAGAGAGGACAAAGAAGCCTTAATCCAATTTAAACAGGTGAGTTACGAACACATCCTCCCCCCTAGAGCCGTTATGAAGGTGGGAAATCAGCTACAGAGCCCAAAGCAGTTTCTGCATCAGGCTGTCAACCTGTTTATTTCTGCTGGAGAGTTTTAACATGGAGTCTGTGGGGACTGACTCACTGTGGCGCCTCTGCTGGACTGCAGAGGAACTGTTTGCATTAGGTTCATTTCTTCCACCCTGGGCTCCATTAAATTCCCAACCCAGAGATTAAGTTAAAAAAAAAAAAAGTGATAAAACAATGATCCCAGATGGGAGCCTAATGAACTGATACTGCCACATTTATGCATAAACGCAGATCAGTGTGGAGGATCAGATGTGATTTCTAACAGGTGCAGGCCTGTGCACAGAGGTTATGAAATAACTTTGGTTCTGATTAACTGAAACTGACCTAAATGCTTCAGGTTGTAACTGGATAGACTTAAAACCGCTCAGAGCAGCAAGAAGTATGACACAATCCCGAGTGACCAAAAAACACGACGGGGCTGAGCCAGCTGAAAACAAGGGGGGCCGACGCATCCAGCCAGCGCCAACGAAACATGAGCTCCAAGATTTGTCTGGTTTCCAGGCTCAAGTTACGTCTCAGACCGCTTATATTACCTGATACCTGAGCAGTTTCACATTGCAGTCAGATACCTAAAGCACCTCAACCGGCTCCTTCTGATGCGACGGAGCAGCTCCTCACCCTACCTGAGCTGAGCACAGACACCCTTCAGCTCACTTCTGCCACTTCTGTCCTCAGTGTCATTCTTTTGGTCAGTGCCCACAGCACCCTTGTGGCCATGAAAGAGGGCAGGAAGGTAGACTGACCAGTAAATCAACAGCTTTGCCTTCATACTCAGCGTCACCACGACAGATGACCCTGCATCTCAGGAAGTTATCCAACGATGATTCAAAACAGCATTTCTGACAATAAAGCAAAATCCAATCAAGCCGTCTGCAGGATTCAGCTTAAACTCAAACCATCTGATTAATTTATGAAGGAAATTACCATCTCGGGCTCTGCACATAGACGCTTTTGTTTGTTTCAGGAAGGCACAGAGCCAATCAGGGAGCTCGTTAACAGACAGCAGGCTCACCTTTCCTTCATACAAACACTTGGCAGCGTCATGCTCACTGCATCACATTACAGCAACACACAGCTGATCTCACTGCAGACACAGGCTAGTTTGCACACACACACACACACACGGGGAAGCTAATACGAAGGCGCGCCAAAGAGGCTGCATCACACGTAAAGAACACCCATGATACGGTGGACGTGGTTACCATAGAAATAAACTGCTTAGTCACTCTATGAGCTCGACTGTGTGTGAGATGATTTCTAACCACTACAGCCACTGCAGAGAGGTGTGTGTGTGTGTGTGTGTGTGTTTTATGATAAATGCTCAAACACTGAGTGCAGAGTCACAGCAGGAGATGTGACACTGCAATGCTGACAGCGTGTGTGTGTGTGTGTGTGTGTGTGTGTGTGTGTGTGTCGTCAAGGACACCAGAACCACGAGAGGTTGTGTTGATTTCACTGCGTTCTCTAATGTCTATAAAGCAGCTGAAGCACAGTGACAGTCGGGAAGGAGAATAACCGCAGGAGGGAAACAATATGAGATCAATGACTCAGACTGAAATCTTCAGTGAGGGTTAACAACGAAGGTACTCGATGCAGAAACAGAGCTGCGGGTTGGTTGGGCGCCAGTCCAATCACGGCCGGTCCGGAGGTCATACAGCAGCGTGCGGATCGAGCTGTTACGTAACCGGCTCTGACAGCAGCACCACAACGACACCTCTGAATCAATACCTGCATACGTGACAGCTGACAGGAGAAATGCTGCATTATTAGTGGATGCCTGTCTCATCACTAACATCCACATTGTAGGAGCAAAAAGCTGGAAAGTTCTTCATCTCTGATTAAATTTGCTATCGATGTGTTTCAGTTCAGTTCATTAAAGGCGGATAAAGAAAGTCCAGTCCAGTGACGGACTGTTCTGGAAATAGAGCTGCGCGTACGAGAGAGCTGAAGAGTTTCCCATCGGCAAAAATACAGAACCAGAACACACGATGTGTCCATACATGGTCAGAAATGCCCACACAGTATTTTCACTGCATGAACCAAAATGTTCCTGAAACAGGAGCTAACCCACAGGAGGACTCAAACACTGCTCACTGGCAGCTCTTAGAAAAATCTCACGGATTTTTGCTTCACGTCCTCCACATCTGCAGCTTTTCCAATCATCATTAATATTTCAGACGGCTGCTACGAGGCCCCGCTTTCTGAAGTCCTGTTTATACAGAGCGGGCTGGGAACCGCGACGCCTCGGCTCCTCGCAGGCAGGTTGTGTCATCCTCCAGCAATAATAATCCAACACTTATTAGAGCCGGTTTTACTCTGGACCTGAAGCAGCTAATGTTAGAGAATCACATCACAGGCACCTCATGACTGCTCTTCCGTCTGAGATTATGTCTGTTAGTTCTTTTAAATAAAGACAGTTAGGCAGCATCATCATTAAAACTGTTGGCTAAAACCTTATTTTAGCTCTTGACTATGCTTAATGAGCAATGGCCTCACATAGAGAGCCGATACAAACCCACCAAATTTATCTTAATGAAACAAAGCTTCCCCCAACGAGCCAATCACCAACTCCGAGGTGACAGACACATCCATCTGTTATCATAATAGAGACGCAGGTAAGTCTCCGTTTTTTTTTTTTTTTAATGTAACTTTTCAGTGGCTTCCTGGCACCATAACATGAACTAACACTGTTCAGCACTGTGGTGGGAGGAGCCAGAGACGCGAGTCGTTAATGAAGCTGTGAAGATGTGAATCTGATCATGTGTGCAGTGAAGGAACTTGCGGGAAAAAGCTTTTTTTTTTTTTTTTTTTTTTTAGCTAAAAGTCAGGAAAATCTTCTAAATCGGATCTGACTGGAGACTCTACAGGTGTGACGTAAATGTCCCAGTGAGCAGTGAAAGTTACGGCTCATCCTCATTCATTACGACGGGCCTTCAAAATATCCGCCTGGATTTGCTCCAAGATGGCTGAAGAGTTGTGAGACTTGCTCCTGGAAGGACGGCGCTTCAGCTGTGTGTACATTTTTAAAAGGATTCAGTTACATGAACAATCATCTCAAAGCATCTGGAAACCATCAAAGACGGCACAACTGCTTTTGTGTCGCCCTGACATCACCTCGCTGTTCTCTCCAAGCACAGGAATCGTCTTCTTATCAGGATAAAGTGTGCTTTTGTCCCCCCCCAGACCTTCTATTAGAACATACTGGAACATGCTGAGTCTGGGCTACAGCCAGAAGTTTAAATACTCGAGGAAAACATCATCATCATCATCATCTGCCTTCTTACGTTAACACAAGAAGCCTTTCATCATATTTACTCTAGAAGTAATTTACTGTAGACGACTAATGAAGCCAACTGGCTGGAAATGATTAACCACAACACAAGTTAATGTTAAATGATCCATTAGTTTTGCACCAGCCAACAATTCAAAGTGCAGACGTTGTTTACTTTCCAGAGGACCTGATGTCCTGCACACACTGATAAAGTAGAAACACACACACACAGATTAAAAGCATAACTGTTGCCGCAGCTTTAACTTACTCTTCTGGCTCCTGCTCAGCCTGCAGTGCTGCAAAAACACATCGAGCACAAAAAAAAAAAAGAGACAATTCATGGAAGCTCCTTCAGCTCGTTCGCACTCCACTTATCTGTTCTCACACACACACACACACACACACGATCCTCCTCCTCACAACACACGCCTCCCGCTGCTCGATATTCATGGTTGTATATTGTCCCGTCCCTGCTGTGTGTGCGAGGGAACAGGCGAGGGAAGGCTACGCAGGCTGTGACGGTGGTCGAGAGGAGGGAGGGTGGAGACAGACGGGGTGAGGGAGGGAAGGATACACGTCCCTTTTTGGTTCTGGAGCACAGGCACGCTGCTCAGTGCTGCAGTAACAAGAAACAGTGCACGTGTGTGAGGCAGGCTGCTGGCAGCGGGGAAGACACATTCCTACACACACACACACACACACACACCTTCCTCAAGGTCTTGTGTGGGAGGGGAAAGTCAGTCCCATGTTTACAGAGAACTTGCATGAGTGTTTCTGCCAGGTAACCTTACCCTGGTCAGGGTCCACCCACCACCTCCCTCAAAAACAGGCGGGTCCAGTGCTGACCGGTCCAGCTTGGTTGGCTGTTGCTAAGCAGCACTGGGCCCCCTCCTTGTTATTGGTTGCAGGAGTCTGAGGGGGGAAATGGAGAGGAAGGTTTGGGACTGGAGGAAAAAGGGGCAATAAGAGTAATGGAAAAGTAGCCCGTGTAATCTGATGTAGAGGACGGGAGGAGCGGGGAAACTCACCAACGGGCCAATGAGAGCCCATCTTACTGATTATTTAAGATTAGTCACGCATATCCCGCCAATTGATCCATGCACAAGGCTGCTATTGGTGTTTGTTCATATTAATAACAGTACTTTGCAGTTCAGTTTCACAAGGACAGGATGAAACACACACACACACACACACCCACCCTGATTTCTGCACCAATTCCGTCACTCTCGAACAGCATAAAGCTTTTCCGCAGCACGGGGCTCGTCTCATTCACAGTCTGAATATAAAAGATGCACTTGGCCAACATGACATTACAGTTGGTTAGTTTTTCAGAACCTGAGGGTGGAGTACTAAATTATCAGGGAACACTAGCTACCTTAGTTATCGAGCTGCTTCCACAGACTGCACCACAGCTACCGAGCAGGTATCCTGCAGTGGGAAGCAGCGAGTAGCCAAACTACTGGAAGAGACTGCTTGCATAACTCAGGTTCCTTTCTGTTTATCAGTGACCAGAATGGATATAGTAGCCATATCTAGGGGAGTGATTATGAGTGAGGCAGCCATCTAATTGGCTGATAACAGCAGGTAAATCATGTGCGTTGCATTTCCCAACCAGTGGATGATGTAAAAACAACCTTTGATGCAGGAAGCCCCGCCAATCCAATTATTTCACTCTTCAAAGTCATAAAAATAAACTCACTGTTAAAAGAGATTGAGCAGAAATGTCTAGTTAAAGGAAATCATTCAGCAGCTCTGGGCTTTTGGACTAGCACTGATATTTTTGGTCTATATATTAGTATAACATGTTAGAAGGCAGCACCAGCCTCCATCATTTCTGCTTGGGTGGGGGAGTGGGTGAAGAGTTCTTATTACAGCCCAGAGAAGGCAATAAAAACTTGAATCCTTCTGGCTGAGTCACAGTCATTGATCAACAATGAACAGCTAGAAATGGACGATCGGTCGGGTTTATGAGGCAGTAAAGCTCCGCTGAGTATATATCCTGCAAATGTCAGTGATTAAGTCTGAGAGCAAAGTTTTATTGCATCTAAACTGAGTCGCGGACCCAAAGCGTCCTAAAGTCCAAACATTTAAATACCTGATCTGTATTTGCACCTATAAGAAACTATTAATGTGGATCACAAACCTGTGCACGTGCAACCATCTCACTGACTGCTTAGTTCAAGCAGTCACTGACACACCCCAGAGACCCTGCAGCAAGAACTGCCTTTTAAAAATATCCAACACGGCTGATTGAGCAATCAGCTGGCCCAGTAAAGCCAATAAGATGACTTCATGCCGTTCACGCTGCCATGTCACAGAGAGTGAAGATAACCACGCCTGAAGTCTATAACACTACGGGCCCTTTTTGCCTCAGCAAACACGTTGCTGGTGTGTTTGTGGTCCCAGTCGCTACTTTCAGGTCTTCCTGAATGCAACATCGTGTTTGTTTTGTAAATTAATGTCCCATTAGAGTCAAAAAGGAGCAGAAAGAAGGGGAAGTTTCAGTGTGGGACTACCTCCATCAGCGCTCAACCTCCTCTCTGTGCTTTCAGAAACCAGGAAGGTGGCAACTGTGACGCTAAAGTCAAGGCTTCAAAATGGGACTAATTAATTGCTGATGTCAAAGGGTCTCCTATATACAGTCCACAGCTGCTCTGTCCATTCTTTATTGTAACTCAAAGCCAGCAGGTATATAGAATAAAACAAATATCAGGAGCATTTTTCATGACGTTTATAACTTCATCAGATAACGCGACATCGAACCTTTTCACTCGTCTCCATAATTTCCCTCAAAGCTTTGATCCTTTGCTCATACCGAGGCTCTGAGCAGCTTTAGCCACTCTGCCTTTGTTAGCTTCTTCAAACTGAGCATGTGCAGCTCAGTGATGTGATTAGGTTTGTCCTCCTGCAGCTCACTTTAGCAAACTTTGAGTCTTCACTAAAAGCTTCCACGCTAACGACATGTTAGCGCATGGCTGTGAGTGTGTGTGTGTGTGTGACTATTTGCCTGCACTGCTGCGCACGTGTTGCACATGCATGAAATGGACCATGCAGAGATGCACCGGTCGATCTGTGCGTCTCTGTTAATATTTCGCCAGCCTGACAGATTTCGAGCGTCGATGCACTGCTGAGATTGGTGACTGGAGCAGACTTCAGTGGACACGTAGGGGATGAGGCGGTGTTGGGTAGGTTTGTGTTAAGGACAGAAATACAGGAGGACACATTTGGTGAAAAGGATTAATGGCTGTGGTGAACACATTAAGAAGAGTCAGGAACACAAGAGTGGAGGAAGGTGCACACAGGTGGACTGCATCTTATACAGAAGGTGCAACTTTGTTTCCTCTCAGCTTAAAATATTCAAAGAATTACTTCACCAAATACACCCAGAGCCTCCATACTCATGACCTCCGATAGAATGCAGAGATAATTTCTGCAGAGCACGTGCTACAGCTTAGCGAAGCAGACAGCTTCAGGGATCATGCGAGTGAGCAGCAGCAGGTGGAGATGCATGGCTTCCAGTCAATCTCCATCCATCCAAAACCATGTGACACATTACATGAATCTAAAAATGATTTTCAAGCACAAACAGGTTGTTCAGAGGACAACTAGTGACTAACAATAATAAACTTTTATTTTAATGTGCAGAAACACACAATTTATGAGTTTTCACAGCATGGAAAACGGCTCAGAGGACAAACTCTCACCAGACGATGGTCAGAGCGAGAAAGCGAAGAGCGAACGATCACGTCGGCCCATTACAGCATAAATGTGTCTGACTTTAAAGAGCAGGAAAAAACGCAAACAGCACTCAGAGGGCGAGACGTGTTTCTGCACGTGTGTGACGTTTCCACACGTGAAAAATGCTAAAGATCACCTTCAGATGGAGCTTTCAGTCACGGAGGACAGCGGCTCTCGTTTTCAATTCTGCCACTTCAAAACAACAAAGTGGGAAACTGCACAACGCGATCTGTCAGGCTCCAGAAAGACTCGTGGCGAAGACTAAAATAGATTTTCTAATCAACTCCTGCCTGCCTGACACAGGAAGTGTGAAGGAAACGTGTGAGCGTTTCAGGATGAACGGTCTTCTTTCAGAGCAGCGTCTCCACCGGCAGCTCCGACTCCCCACAGCAGCCCTTCTCTCAGGTGGGTCACACCTGTTGTCCTGAAGAGCTGCCAGAAACTGTGCTGAGTTTGGGTTCCTCCAAACGTGCTGCTGTGCATGATGGACAAACATCTGCACTTTGGTCATATTTGCTCCAGAAGCTTTGTGGTTTGTTCAGCTGCAGCTTTGCTTCTATGTTCTTTATAGAGAAGAAGCTTCCTCCTGCAGCCCTGCATAACCAGCCATACTTCTTCAGTCTGTTTCTAATTGTGCTGTTATGACCTTTAACCTCCAACATGCTAACTGAGGAGACTGAGATGGAGCTCTTGGGTTTTTTGCAGCTCCTCTGAGCATCACTCAGTCTGACTTTAGGCTGAATTTGCTGAGACTTCCTCTCCTGGGAAGATTGGCAGCTTCCACTTATGAATGATCCCTCTCACTGTAGAATGATGGACCTCAAAGTCTTTGGTAATGGCCTTAAGAGTTTCCCCACATCGATGAGCAGCAACAGTTTCTTCCCTGAGATCACTGCTTCAGCATTTTGGCTTCATGTTTGTTCAATAATGACACGGTTCAACATGCCATGCTTTGGTATTCATCTGAGGTTGTATTATTTTTATTGTGTCCAAATATGTGAAAGGTCAGAATGTAAAGAGGGCGTCCTTTGTTTTTACTGTGACTGCAGCAGAGGTCGAAGCTAGAACAGCTTCATTTTCCACGAATTAATGAGTAAAGTCTGAATGTTCCAAGAATTTGGCTGCTGGAAAAAACCAACTTCTCTAATTACAGCTGCTGAAAGTCACCTGATCCACCACCATCAGCAAAATCTGACTTTTAAAATCGCTGCTGCCAGTTTTACAGAGTCTCAGGTAAATAAAGAAATCAGCGCCAGCAGCTGAAAGCTAGCCCAGCGTATTCTCTCATTTAAGTCTCACACACACTGTCTCGTAGAATATTTAAAAATTTTGAAATGCACTTCAGCTACATCCTTCTTATTCATGTTAGGAACCTTTTAAACTGGACTAATTCAGGAAAATGTAGTTTTTCTCCTGTATGCTCACATCTTTAATGAGATCCATCAGTTCACTCACGGAGGCTGAGCCCTGCAAAGCCCGTGGGACCGAGTTTCCCGTGAGACGGAGCAGATCCGACCACTTTCATCCAACCAGATTCATCCGGAGCGTAAACACTCATTGTGGTTAAATTATAAGGCAAACTGTCGCTGGGGTTTAGGGCTGGGTAAATAGCTTCAAAGAGGTTTGTGTTGTGCTGTTAATCTCTGCTCGTGGATAATAGCCTCATCAATCAAAGTTACTGTGTTAATCCCAGCGACAAGTCCGGGCAGAGGAAAGCTCACACACATTCACCCACAAAAATGCCACTCACAAGGAGTGGCGGGATTAGACCTGCACAAACCTGGCAGCTCACACATTTAACTCCACTGCTGACTGAGAGAAAGCGAAAACACGTTTCTAATAAGAACGGCTGCACACGCATTTTAAATGCGGTTCTACTTGAAAAGAAAAATGCAGCAAAAAGCAACACGAGAGCTGCAAAATATCAGCTGAGAGCTCAAACTGTCGGTCTGAAGGCTGAGAAAATAATTCATTTAAAAGGCGCACACACACACACACACACAGCAGAACAGTTGAGCTGCATGTAACCAGAGCTAGAGCGAAAATGTGACACCAAAAATAAATAAATAAATAAAATTAAAGCAGCGCCCTGTAAACTAAAATGTTTCCATTTCTTTCAGTGCTCAAATTTATGTCATAAAAACAAGAACACAAAAATTTTAGAAACTCTAAACTAAAACTTTTATTGTTCTTTATTCAGCAAATGACCTGAATTCATGTTTTTATTCCCAAATTTGAGCCGGCACACTGGAAGGCGTCAGAAATGAATCAAACGTTCAACCACTAAACCGGACGTTTCTGTTCAGGAAGATAACTTAATGATAAAAATAATAATGGCCTCGTCTGTCCACAATTAAAAATCATCAAAATACACCAAATTCATTTATTATTATTATTATTATTATTATTATTATTATTATTATTATTATTTTCTCAACTTATTTGCTTTATTTCAGAGATAGATTTCTGATTTCCCATGATCCTCCCTGCTGTGCCACCACATCTGAAAACTCCCTGAAATGCTCCTGTTTAAGACAGACCCAAGTCCACCATTCTGAACCCGTCTCTCATTAAAATCACTTACATCCACCAAACATGCACTCTAACCTGTGAAGGCATGCACTGCAGGAGCACCACCTGCAATATGCAATAATTCATGACATGTATCAGCCTCTGAAGGTGAACAAGGAACTCAGTCAGAGTGTATGGCAGCCTGCCTCACACACATAAATCACAAGTCCCCACAGTCTGAGACTTCACAGATCAAGTTCTCTGTAAAGCAGATCTTAAAGTCATAGCAGCTGTGATGAAGCAGTAAAGGTGCTCACGCTCAGAGAGAGCTCTGCCATGCTGAGGAGGAGCGCCGAGTCTTTATTTAATCCTGGGCAGCTCCTGCAGGATGATGCAGAGGACAACCTGTTATGCAACACTCAGAGTGCTGCTGCAGCACAAATGTCCATTACCCAGAGTGGACACACACACACACACACACACAATGACATACTGCAGTATACACAAAGCCATTCATAAAGGCAGCAGCACATTTCTGCTACATCCACAGAGTCGCACACTCAATGCAGAGACCTCAGCAAGTGATGAAAATGCACTTCTTAAATATACAAACACCGGTATATAACTGTGCGGCTCCCTGTGTGCACAATACAGAGCAACTCAGACGTAAAACACTTTCCCCATCATTCACACGAAGGCCGGGACACGAGACGCAGCTGTGCAGCCTCCGCGTTCTGAGACACTCTGAGGTGTTTAGGAGGAAAACAGTCACTTAAAAAGGGAAAACGTGACATCTAAACCCACGCAGACGTCACCTTTCCTCCAAAAGTGCCAGCTCTGTGCAGCGTGCAGGAGGTGATGCTAAACTCCGTTCAAAACGTGTCAGCTTGATGCCGTCTGTGCTGCAGCAGTACAGACAGCTCACTCACCACTGCTGCACTTTAAGTTAGCACAGACGTTCATCTGATCCATGCTCACGCGCACTGCAAAGACATTTGGATCACAGGGGCTTTAACCTCCCAACTCGCCGCCTCATCAACATCTTAAAGTTAAAGTTTGCTTAAACACTGCGGGTCTTTTTTAATGGCCTGTGTGCCGAATGTCTCGTAAGAATTTGCCCATTTTTAAAAACATGCCAAAACTTTTTCAGCGCGTGCTGCAACAAACGAGCCCGAGTTACAGTCACATTTTCAGAGGAAAAACCGCCTTTATCAGGCTCGCTGTGGTATTAGGTAGGAAGACAGAAGTAACAGACGCTCACTCACCGCCGTCGGTACCAGGACCTGATTTATTCCGTCCGACCCGCAGACCGCAGCGCTCACCTGCTCGCGCGCGCACACGCACCGTGAGTCGTCACATTTTTCTCGTAGATTCTCGTTTACGCTAAAAATCCAGCTGACTGTTTCCTCTTTAGACCGCCGGTGTTTGCTGCTCCTGCAGAGCTTCGGTCTCACCGACCGAGCCACGAAAAACATGCGCGCACACGGGCACTCACAGACGCACACCTGAGGAGAGCTGAACCAATGAATGAGCTGCATTAATCATCACACCTCGGGGCTATTCACAGGTTCAGCGAAACAAATAGGAAGGCGGAGGAATACATTCTGTCAGTCACTGATCATTTCAGGCTACTTCGATATGGCTTAAAAATACATTTTATTATAGGAGTTATGAGTGAAGACGTGGGCGTAGCAGGAAGCTCCTGCTTTGTGAATTTCTGTCATTCCTGGTGAATTTTGCATCTCTAAAGCTTAATTTATGATGACAGTTAATTCATTTATGTAAGCAAAAACAAATATCGGGCACAGTTTAGCACGCGGCGGGAGGCGCACATGCACCAGTTTTAAATGCAGAGGTGTGCTCTGAAATTTGCACCCATGTGGGTGAAAAGATTGTCTGGAACTCATGGGACTAAAACGCACCTCTTCCTCATATAGTGCACAGATGTTCTCCAGGCCAGATGTGGCCCACATGCCACAGCACACCTAAGGTGGACCTGTGTCTGAAGCCATCAGTCAAGGTCAAATGTTGCCCACAGAAAAATGCTGGATATTTATTCTGGAGTTAACCTTTCTGAAGTTTGCTGCAGATGTGCTCTGCAGAACCGACGCCTCACCTGCAGTTTTCATGTTTCATGCTACCCTCTAGTGGCCCAATGAGGACATGCACGTGCATGATTTGTGTATTTTGGTGGATCCAGAGCTCATTTAAACAGTCTACTACCAAACCAACTCTAATATTTAACTACTAGATGTTTTTTCTCAAATTAGAAACAAATTCAGTCAAATTCATTACAGAAATCAGGACGACAAACAATCATCTTCATCAACTCTGACCGTAATCTTCCTTTGAATTGCAGTTGTGGTGTGAAACGCGTGGCCTTTGGGTCCAAACATCATGGAGCTGCACCTCACACTCTGTACCCATGGCTGCTTTAGGCAGCTGTTACACAAAGGCTCCACCCAGAGGGAGGTGCTGCCATTATTTCTCTCTTTTACACTTTCTTCCTCCTTCTTCTCCTTCCACCCGTTTTCTTGCACTCATCCCAGTCAGGGTTGCAGCAGCAGCAGCATGTCCAGACCTTCGTCTCTTCAGCCACCTCCACCCCCTCCAACTTTTCTCAGGGAACACCAAGGTGTTACCAAACCATCCAAGAGGCACAATCGCTCCAGCATTTCCTGACTCATTGTTGGACACGCCTCACCCAGGAGGGTCCAGGAGGCATCCCAACATCCTAAAAGTTTGAATATTTTTCTTTCTAATAGTTTTATGACCTACGTGTAACATGAGAATAGTGACTTTGAGCAGAAAAAATGTTTTAGACACATTTAGTGACTGATAACGTCCTCCCGTGAAATCAGCTCAGCTCACTATTATCATTATTTTAGTGCCAAATCACAAACTGATCCCTGCACCATTATTTACAGAAGAGCCTGAACATGCTCAAAATCTCTGCACAGGAAGTCCAGCGCTTTGAATTTAAGAGTCGGTTTTCAGGTGTTACTTTAATGCCTCCTAAACATTAAGTCTGATCAACATGATCTTTGGTCACTTTCATCTAAAGGCTGTATCGATGGCCCAGTGTGTCCCAGACCGGTATGGAGACGCTGCAGGCCAGCACTGACTCACTGTCATACTGGGATGTGATTCATTCCCAGTGGCAACAGGAAATCAGTGTTATGCCATAAACATCACCCATACACACTGCATTGTCATCGTGGGTTCCATTCATGATACACGACGACGTTCAAATCAGCTGAAACGTCGGCCGGGGCGGGTTTGTTGTGCCCGGCGCAGTTTTTATTTTCAGTCCATTCCAGAGGGGGTTTCCACTCTGAATGTAGTTTTTATCAGCTTTATTATTATTTATTATAATATGGTGGAGTTATAGCATACCTCCACCTGTATGAGAAATTCAGGGCTGATATTCCAGCACAAACACTCAACACTCCCACTGATGTGATCAAAGTCTCCATAAACACAATCACTGATGGATCCGCAGGCCAAACCTTCAATAAATCATCATTTAGAGCAACTCAAGCATCTTTGTTGTCACAGAAAGTTGAAGGCAGCTAAAAAGTGTGAAGTCTGGATGCTTCTTGAATGATTTTCAAGTACTTTCCAGGACAGAAGTCTAAGACCCGAGAGAGAGAGAGAGAGAGAGAGAGAGAGAGAGAGAGAGAGAGAGTTTGAACTTCCAAGCTTCATCCTGCTGTCTTCAGCCATGTGATGTGATGTGATGCTGCGTGACGAAGCATTTCATAATCACCCGCTTAAGTGTTTGGACACTTGAATATGTCACAATGAAATGTGACACACACACACACACACACACACACACACACACACACACACACACACACACACACACACACACACACAC
>JAVDPK010001741.1:938010-955925 GCA_034780415.1 Cichlasoma orientale | reverse complement strand
GCCTTCAAACTCCACCCACTAACCACTGTGTGACACACCTGCCCCCCAAGGCCCTTTGTGTATTGTGACGGGTCATGAGCCACGATGACTATGATGTAATGTAAAGACGTTCTTGATGGATTAATGGGCTCAATCACTAGTTTCACATGTTATCAAATGAAACATGATGTTCACATTGTAAATTTGGGTCCTCATTAGTGTCTAGAAGGATGAAGGGTATACTTCAGGGCGGGCCTACCTTGTGACTGACAAGTCTGCATACAGGTGTAGAATCCCTCATATTCAGAGTCAGGTCTGTGACAGCTGTTTATGCCAAAAAAAACTAAGATGGTGATGATGAAAATGCTCAACCTGAGGCTTTTTGGTGGCTGTGTCCATCTTTTATATACAGTTTATGGTCTGGGCTAACCAGGACAGTAATGCAGCTCCCAGAGCTGTCACGTTACTATGCATAGCTTTTGAGATTCAGCTACAAAATATGCACACAGTCCTGTGTGTTTGCACAGGAAGTTATATTTACTTTGTGTGTGCAGATACACAAATCTTAATTTTTAAAGCACTGAACTCCATTTAGCGCGATATTGGATCTACTCTACTTTGTGACTTCACTGGTAAGGCTACAGCAATCAGACATAATGAGAGCGCAGAAAAAAAATCTGCCCTGCACTTATCTGGCCTCTGGAGAATCTGAGAAGAGCTGTTACAGTAATTGATAATTGTGTGTGGGTTGAATGCTGCGTGCCTGTTGATAATGACTCCCGAAATCAGTGCGCTCTTCGCCACTTGAGCATGAGGACATTGTGCTCCCGCTGCTCTCTGCTCCCGCACGCATGCCCGATGTGCCTATCATGGCTCGGATCAGCCGATTCCGCTGTGTTGGCTCATAATGAACCCTCCACATCCCACTGTGAGCTCATTTTATTCACAAACATGCCGGATGGAGGTAATTGGTGAAGAGTAAGTGGTCAGTGACGCTGCAACTCATTTCACTCAGAAATGGCCCCTATATCGCTGCTATTTGAGAGTCCATTTCCTGAATGTGAAACTGCAGTGCTTTCCATTATGATACATTAGGCATGAGCAGAGGGAGCCAGTAAAAACATTTTTAAGGTTTTCCCAGGTGCAGAATAAAAGCATTCATGTCCTTACGTGATATTTCCATTCGTGCCCTTTGCATTGGATTTACATGGAGTCCTGTATTTACAGCAGCATTCACAGCAGAGCTCTGTTTCTGTAGTTATTCGACAGTAATTTCTCATTTTTAGCTTGTGTTTCACACATACACAAGTCTGATTAACTGGAAGGTGGAAAAATGCAAACTGCAAGCAAAACAAATAAACACACACTCCAAATCTCCAGCAGGAAGGCAAATATAAACTAAATGGAGTACTGTGAGTGTTCGACATGAGGAAAATAGGTTAACCAAAGCAAAATGCATGAATGACAAGTAGGGGAAGGAAGGGGAATGACCTGCTGATGCCTGAACCTGAACGCAGTGTGTGTTTCATCTTCATCTGCTACCATCACAGTGTGACGAGGAGAAAAGTAAACCATGTGTGGTGTGTTTGTGCTCTTTGTCCTGCATCCCAGCCCCAGGTTCCTGCAGTAAACTGAGAGACTGTTAATATAAACGCTAACAGATGATGACCACAAGCTGTAAGTAAAAGAAGATAAATCAGAAGTGAGTAACATAAAACGGCTGTTTTCATGTCACCGAGTAATACAACTGACAGCCGTTCACGCCAGTTAGAGGATTGAGGGAAAATTGTGGTTCTCGGCATTCTCGCTCGTTACATTTTGGGGGTTAATAGTTACAAACAGCAGTTTGGACAAGTTATTATTTAATTCAAAGGTAAAACCAAAAGTGAGGGAAACCAAATCACAAGTTCTAATTTATCATGTCACATGAAAAGCGGTGGGTTGAAGGTGGACCTGTAAAGTGTGGCTGATGTGCAGGCTTCTACAGATTTTCTTCCACTGATCTACTTCGGGATTGCGAGGGGTGAGCGGAGCCTATCCCAGCAGTCAGTGGGATGAGAGGTGTGGTAAATCCAGGACGGGTCACCATGTCTATCGCAGGGCTAACACAGAGGCGGGGATGGAGAGACGGCCATTCAAGCATGTTACCCACAGGGACAGCACACAAACTCCACAAAGAATCCAGGATTCTCCATCCACCGCCCCACCCACACTACTGCAGGCATTTAAGCTAATAAATCATTTTACTTTTAACCTCTGTACTTTCAAATAACTTAGAAACTGCAACAATGAGACTCATCCGAGCTGTTATGAACCTGAAGTCATGAACCATAACAGTAATGAAAGGAAATTTGGTAAGCTAAGTTTAGAAACTAATGAACTGGCCTAAGGAAAGACTAAAAGCAAAGGCAGAGAGGCGCTTATGACATGCAACAATGGTCCAAAACCATGAACACTGCATTCATGTTGATAATGTTTGTCCACAATGACACAGAGTAAAACAAAAGCCTTTCCTGTATGCATCTATTTTATCATTTCAATTAGTTTCCTAAAGTCAAGTTGATGTTTTCATTTTATGTCTTAACTGTGGAATAGTTGTTACCATAGCTTCAGTCAACTATCAGATGGATGGGAGAGCAGAGAAAGCAGCTATAGCAGAAAAAAATGATGGGAACAGAAGATGGGATGAAGCAGTAGACTGCAGCTCCACAGAAGCTGCAGAGTCAGTGTTCTTATCAATCACCTACATATGGTTAACACTGAGCATGTGTTTTTTAATGCTTGTCCTGATCAAGGACATGTTGATTATGAATATTTCCACATGTGCTGCAATAACAAAGCAACTGTTCTGCATGTGTCCCTCCTTGGCTGCACTAATCTTCAATAAACGGATGCTATGCATGAGCGATGTGTGAAGTATTTCTGCAGCATTAAATCTATAGCCGGAGCATATCGCTTGGTAATATTATTAATGTTCCTGGCATTTTTCCACAAAGGCTTTGCATTATTATTTTCTGCAGGAATTCAGCTTCCTTTGTCACTGTTGGCCGGAGCTGTGAGGTGCCAGACTCCCTCAGCCATCTAATCTCAGCATCGGTGTGCCAAGGGAGCTGCTTTGTCATTTACTGAATAGTGCACTCACTTTGATCCTCATTATCAAGCGTTGTCCTTTTGTAATTGAGGAGCTTAATTAAAATGTACAATAATTTCATGCAGAGCATGAAAAGAATACTCAGTAGAGGGGAAAAAAACCATCTTCTCTATCCAGCCGCAGTTGTCGGTCTGTACTATCTTGCACGCTGCCATAAACTGATGGACTTGAAAGATAACATGCAGAATTCATATGTGCCCTGTTTTTATATGTGTCTTCAAAGAGGATAGCCCACAGTTAGATAATCAGCTTAACTGACCATGCTTATGCTGATAATGCTTCAGTTAACTGCTGTGGTTTCAGTGCTCAGGCGCTCATAAAGCAGACAGTCAGAGTGTGCACACACAGTCTGAGAAGATTAGGCAGAGAGGGGCCTCCTTTCAAGGTGGCCATGCAGACGGCTAATTTGAGAGTGAATGGCCATTTTCTTTGGCCTGGCTGTGGAGCATGCCCAGTTTGCTGTTGAGCAGAGGTGTCTCCATGCTGTTCTGTCTCCCTCTCTCAGACTGAATTAAAAGAAAGTCTGGTGTGAGGTGCAGGAGCCCTGCCAGGAGCCTCACTTGTCTCCAAAGTAGGACACTAATTCTGACCACTTGCTGAAGAGGAATAAGGCCCTCCGCTCATTAAAATCAGAGATGCTTTCCTTTCATTTAACGTTTCGTCATCCATTTGGTTAGCCTCAGACGCCACATTCCTGACCACAACCACAGCACTCTTCTCTCTTATTACTGCAATTAAGCTCTTACTGTCACCCCGCCTATCCTCTCATTTAACCTTGTTGAGTTTTACAGCAAATAAAAGAGCCAAAACTGCCATATAAGACACCCTCCCCAGTCCCCTCGGGGCTCCTGAACAGCCTCCACACCCTTGGTGCCAGGGCAGATTAAGCCCCTCAGCACTCTCTTTGGCCAGAGCTGGCTGTTACATAAGGCCCAGGCATGCTGGTGTCTCCCAGAAGCTTTATCTCTTATGTTTAAAAGGCAGGCCACGGCCAGTTGAGCACAGTGAGACGGCAGGTGTTTACAGTACAGCTCTGTCACCACAAGTGGATGGTCAGCTAAAGGTCTGTGGCTAATGCTACATGACAGTTAAGCATTTCAGATATGAGCCCTATGGAGGCCCGTGACTGTCAAAATACAAAGAACGAGAACAACAAACTTGATAAATTGCTCAATAGAAACATTAGTGAAATATATTGAAAACAAAACATAATGATTTTATTTCAGTCATTATTCACATTATTCACCACAACAGCAACAAGCAAATAATGCCCCAAAGCATTATTAACAAAAAAATCATCAAAGAAAGAACACAAATTATTGATTGACTGGATTTAGCTTATTACAACTACCATTTTTACAGAGCATAATCTAGATGGAAACATTTTTAACTAGATTTCACCAAAAATAAAGATCAAAGAAAGTTATAAAAATAAATAAAGAGGTTTTAAACACAATGATAATCATGATTCAGCTTTTCCACAAGTTTCCCCTTCGCTCCTTTTACAGTCACGTATACTTTTTATTTCTGACCCATGTTTTTTTTTTAAACATAACTTCCCCCTGAGTTTATAATCCATCTCATTTTCAGCAGCCCCTGAACACAGTTTGGAAGATTCTTTTGTACTTTGTGTGTTTTAAGGCCAATATCTGTAACATTTCAGGGCCTGTAGTTTAATCAGTAGTTTGTTGGATAATAATCCAACACGTTTACTAATCTCAACTTTCTTTTGTAATTAATATTCTTCTAATTAATGGTAGGTACAACGCATGGCATTGACCAAATGATATTTTTTAAATATGGACTTGATTTTTCACTTTAAAACAATAATGATGAAACTTAAAATGTAAAACAATGTGGCAGTTTGAAAGGAAAGGAGGAACAAATTACTTTTCACTCTGTCAGTAACTTTAAAAGTAGCGGTTATCATTTTAAAAGAAAAAAGTCACAAATTATACTGTAAGCAATTTCTATGCAATAATTAAGTAGTATTTTCACAGAAAGGGGAATATTTCACGTAAGTCACCATTCAGACCACAAGTTTAGGGCTGCATTATGAATTGCTTCCTGAATGATTCATACAATGCCGCTTCGCCTCAGCAGCTCGAGTTTTGTTAGTCGCAGTGCTAACATACCTGCTAATGTCTGCTAACGTAATTTCCTTGTTCAACATTTGTCACATGACTTTTCGCCTAGGTCATTAGTGCCCCACCAGTGGAGTGCGCCTCACACTTTGAGAAACACTGCCCTAATAGAACCCCTTTGTGAATTTATTCATTTTGCTTTGTTGAGCAAAAGACTTTCATTTAAAATAGGCAAGGAAAAAACTGTTTATAATGTTCCATTATAAGCATTCACAGATTTTATTAATAATTATTTTTTTGATGCATTTTTATTTTGGCAGTTTCAGTCCTCCATATAGGCACTTGGCACATTCACCAACAAATAACGGCAACTGCCTGCATGCAAGAACTGCTGTTAGATGGACCTCAAGTGCACCCAAAAGCAATACATGCTGGTTGACCTTTAGATGTTTGTAGGTGAACCGCTCTGACTGCCACCCACAGAGAAGCAAAGCGCTGCAGGCGTTCTCCAAGGGGTCCAGTTCACCTTCAGCTGCGTTTTCCTCCAACTCAGCAAAGTCTGTAAAGTTCAAAATCTCTGCATTTCCTCTGAGTCACGCACGTGTTAAGGTGCATTAAGTATTCAGTGCTCCATCTGAAACTTTTAAGCAGCATTGACATACAATAATATGGTAGAATATCATCATTCAGCACAATCAATTCTCTCACAGAGAAATACTTCTTAAAAAAATTATGTTTTAGTAGTTTAAATTCATTGTTGATTGTCCTCTATCCTGTGGGATTTCTTGGCAATAAGAATGATGGAAAACATCGTTTAAGTTTCACATAATGGGCTGAAAATGGTGCCTCCTCATGATCTGAGAGCACAGAGAGGAGAATGTGAGCTTGGTTATTAATATACACAGCAGCAGCAGCAGGCATAGTGTTGGCTAATATGGGTCAAACGTGCTGAGAGCACGTGAGGGAGGCAGAGTAAACCCCACCTCCCTCATGTCCTGACACCACCCGGGGGCTGGGGTGGAAGAGCATCTTGAATCAGCTGTGAGTCTGAAACGGCCTCTGGTCTGTCCACATGCTACGTGAGGCCTGAACACACTCTAGCTGCAAAACCACAGAGAAATGAGGCGTGCACTTTATGGCGCTATAATGGGAACGGTTTCTGTTTATGAACATTTCAGATTTACAGTCAGTCTAATGCAAGAACAGGAATGCAGTGATTCTGGTCTGGCCCCTCAGTTCAGCACTTGAAAGGATCAAGAAAAGTCTCAGTGTAGCGTTGAACTCGCTCTACATACTCAGTGTGGCCCTTCAAGCACTCGGCGTTCTCTCAGCATGCTCCGTCACACTTTCTAACACGAGACTGGCTCAAATAATATTTCCTGTGTCTGGTCAAACTTGGGATTTATGGATTAAATGAAAACAGCATAAGGAAATGTTACAGTATATAGTAGAGTAAGTACTTATAGTAAATCATAAGTGAATGATATGTGAGACAAAGTAATTGTTTTTATACAGTTAACCCAGTGATCTGGCAAGCATGCAGAATTAATCCTGCAGAGAACTTTTGCCCGGGAGGATTTGATTGCATCATTTTTTCCTCAGATGTCATAAAAATCGAAATGTTCAAATCTTTATGAAAACAGCGCGGCTTAAGAGTTTAGAGCTGTTGTTGTTGTTTTGACCCTGGACACAGTAGCAACGGTTATATCTCATTCTGTGTATTTGTTCTACTTTATGCTTTTGTGTTCTAGATTCTATCATAGATATCATTGAAATGTAAATTATTTGAGATAAAGTTTCAAAATAACTGCCCACATAAGTGCATGCCGGTGTTTCTATTTGACTACAGAGTGGTGAGTCTTACTTCTGAAGGGAATTTGGTCTATATAAGTAGCTCCTCCACATTCATTTAAATTAAATTTTATTTATATAGCAGAAAATCACAACAAACAGTCGCCTCAAGGCGTTTTATATTGTAGGTAAAGACTCTCCAATAATTACAGAGAAAACCCCACAGTCAAAACGACCCCCTATGTGCAGCACTTGGCAACAGTGGGAAGGAAAAACTCCCTTTTAACAGGAAGAAACCTCCAGCAGAACCGGGCTCAGGGAGGGGCAGTCATCTGCTGAGGGGAGAGAGAGAGGAGAAAAGACACACTGTGGAAGAGAGACAGAGATTAATAATAACTAATGATTAAATGCAAGGAACCGGTTGGGGGGGACCAGGGGACTGACCAGGATGCTTCCTGGGCACCTCCCAAGTGAGATGTTCCAGGCATCCGGACCCGGAGAAGCAACAGAAGATTGGATGGATAGATTTCCCAGTCTTTATGCTGAGCTATGATGAGTGACTGCTTACTCAACATGTATGACAGCTAACTCCAGACAATGTGTGTCCTGCTTCCTCGAAACATTCTCATGGGGACCCAATTTGCAAACATACAGGGAAAGTCAGGCGGGTGGAAAACTAGGCTCTTTAATTTCACAAAAAATTATAACAAAAAGTGCAGCAGGAGGCGGATTGATCCAAAAATACGAAATGATACTAAAACAACAAAATCCAAAAACAGGGGAGACTCTGGAACGAGGAAGCGTAGAGATAACAACCTGAAAGAACAGACTCATTCCAGAACAGGGATAGGTGAACTCATCCAGACAGCCATAGCTGCACAAAGAACAAAGGAGAGCCACATGTGGAACTCAAATCTGAAACAGGAAGTAAAGTGAAAGAGGTAAACTCACAGGCAACAATGAGAAGCAGGCAGAGGGGAAGACAGGAGGCACATGAAAAAAGGAAAAACTCAGCATAAAAAGAACAATAAAAAAAACCACGTATATATATTTAGCAAAACACAGGAAGAGTAAAGTTAAGGATAACAGGAACCACAGATAATACAAAGAATATGACATTATGAAACCGTTACTTTAAACCTAACCGGGCAAAATATGTTTTTGTGGTTTCATCATTGCTTAATTCGTCTAAAAATACCTCTGAACTCTATTGTATTCTTAGCTGACTTTCCTATAATCAAAACAGTCTCACCACGAAGGCCAACAGCAGAAAAGCCTCAGAAAACGATCCCAAGTTCACATGAGCCCCCAGCTGATTAACTCTGATTGAAGGTCCTGAAATTACCTCCAGACTCGGTCAAAATAGTTGGGGCTTAATGAAGGGCAGCTAATGGGGCGGAGAGCTATGCATGCATGTCATGCATTCATCTGATCACGCTGGGAGCAGCATGCAAGCTTATGTCCCACTGACTGACAGGAAGCCTCTTATTTGGTTTTTACGGTGCAATCCCGACACCCGATCATGTTTTCATTATGAAGATAAGAAGAGGCTTTATCGGCAGCTGAAACATCTTCTCTCAGTTTGATTCACATCCTTGTGGTCCCTGCACTGTTTGTTTCCTTCGTGATTAAAAGCTTCATAACTCGACTTGTTTCATCTCCTCCTCTCTCCAGATGGCAACTATTTGAATAGGCATGCAAAGCCCTGATCAGCACAGGCCATTCAAAACAAAAGAGAACAATCAGACATGGAGTGCCGTGCTGCTACACAAAGGGATTCCTGGATTTAATTTGGATTTCCCCCACCTGTTTACAAGAGGAAAAAGAACAATGAAACTCTGGATATTTTGAAAAGCTTACATGGATGAAGCTCAGTAATCCTATAGCTGATGACTGTACATTCATATGTCTGCATGAATTTAGCTCAGTGGGGGTTTTTTGCACGTTTTTAAGGAGCTGGCGGGCGACGGAGCCGCCATCATCTGGGTGCAGTAATGTCTTAAAACACAAAGAGCCCCATTCAGAGATCTCTGAAGCCATATCCTTCACCCACACAGTCAAAAGGACACCCGGACCCATCCAGCAAACAGCCTGGAGTCATTATGGAGAGCAGTGTGTACTTACACAGCAGTAAAACGTTCACAGCAAAACACTGAGCATTAACAGAAGGCTCAGAAAAGCAGAAACGAGGACAAAATGATGGAACTTTTGCACAAAGACCCGTCTCCCTCCTGCCGACTCAGACACAGTGATTTAGCTTCATCAAACACGCACAGGAATCATTCCCACAGCTTACAACAATATTTTACAGTTTCAGCTATCCGAGAAGCTGCAGGCTGCACATACCTCATGTAAGATGAGTCTGGTGCCAGGAGCTTCCCGAGGACTGTCAAAGATGGAGCCAGCAAAGAAACCAGAGGCAGACAGAGAGGCCCCAGTGTCTGTGAAGTCCGCACCGAGGCAAACAACAGGTCAGAGCCACTAAAGAGCAGCTTCACCCATTTTTACTAAACGTAAAAAGTTGTATAAAACCTTTTGTGCTGCTCCAGTTTGACAAGTGCAAGTTTAAAAAGAGAAACCTTTTTAAGATAACGCCAAGCAGCTGAGTTGCAGTCGACAATGTTTTACACATGTATGAGGTTCAGGTTTGATTGATATTTCATAACTCACCAAAGCTGAGAGTCTGGGTGCCAAGACTGCCTAAAACTCCCGGTCTTAAGATGTTACACATGGAGACCCAAAGCAGTTCGTTAATGAGGCAGGCAGACCAAAATGGACATTAAAGAAGAACATATACCCTTACTGCCGCCACTAATCAAACGACCTTAACCGATCAGCAGCTATGTGAGGCCTCCCCTATAAAGGAAGGTGTTTTGGTAGTTAGCTTGTCGAGAGCATTCAGGTGTGTGTTAACACAACGCCGCGCTCTGCCCAGGGGTGGGCATCCCTGCAAATTCACCTCAAGCTCAGACGGAACAATGCTCACAGTGCAAGAGCAACAGCTCGGACTCTACAGGCCTCCGTCAGCATGCTGAATGTTAGAGTTTGTGGCAGTACAGTTGGAAAAAGACGGGAATATATACGGCCTGTTTAGGTTGGTAAAGTTGCATCTGAACAAACAAGACTTCTGGAACAACGTCCTTTGGGCGGGAGAGACCAATATGCAAATGACTCATTTGCATATTGAAACATAAAGAAACTGTACAAATAAAATACTGAAATAAACATGTTAGGGGAAATGACTAAAAAGGGGAAAATTTGAAATTAAATGAAAATACAAGCAAAATTATTACACTGTAATTTATGGAATACAAAAAAATTAGCATATTTAATGTATTTATTTTAAATGTATCTGGTGATTAAGTTTTTATTTTTTATTGAGCTAGCCATTTTTTTTTTTCATTTTGGCACCTTTGGTCCTTCAGATTACACGTGTCCGATTCCCACAGTGAGACCTGATTTATTCAGTGCTTATTTCAAGGTTGCAAATCACCAAAGGCCCTGGTATAAAACACACAGGCACTTTCATATTCCCACACTGAACCACTAACCCTTTAAATCATAAAGCTGAAATGTATATGGGTTTGCAGTGACTGCGATAAAGTACAAAAATTCAGCCGTCAATACGTCCTGCTGCAGCGCACCATGCAGCGCAATGCAGACTTTCTTCACCTCTGCTGAGGTGCTGCTGATTCTACTTGTAACCCCATACCCGTGCAGCTGAGGCAGGGCAGTCAACTTCAGCCATCAAATATTCATATGAAGAGGTTTTAAAAAACACTTTGCATTTATTAAAAGTCACCCACTCTAAATAATGCATTGTGTGGTTTGACACTGGAGATGGCCAAGGCTGGACAATGTAAGTAAGCAATAAGCAAGTGTGCTAAAACCTTTACTCTTCTTCTCATCATTGTGGGTAATCTGAACTCAGTTATCAGTATTTAAAGGCAAAAATCACAGGAGGGTAAAATGAAGCCATCAACCTCTGATGTCCAGTCAAACAGCAAGCAAAGACTGCTAGCTGTTTAAGCAAGCGGTGCAGAATTATCTACTTTTTCCTAATGTGCATAACTGCGCTCTGTCACGCTTGTAGTCATTTATAAATCACAAACATCTGGAACAAATCGCTGCTGCAGCTGAGACAAAGCTAAATCAGACACACATGTCTGTAGTCAGCTACAGACGTGTGTGTGAGTGCCATTAGTAAACAGGACTGCTGATATTTGCTGCTCATCAGCTTTTATCTGAAGTGAGCTAAACTTCAGTCTGCTGGTGCACACTGCCCCCTGCTGCCCACGGAGGGAAAACACAATCACAATCTGCATTAAAAGCTTTTCCTTTATTTATAAAAAAGCAACAAATCATCATCGTAGAAAAAGTCAGTAGAGAACACGTCGTGGTAACGTGCAGGGGTCGATCCCAGCAAGCGGACAGCGGCATGAACGGACCGTCAGTAGTTCCTGGTGTCACAGTATCATTTGAAACACTTGAAGAGTTCAGTCTTAATACACTGAACAGAAAAGCTTTGAAGACTAATTTAGCATTTTTCTGTCATTATTTCACATTCTGCCTGTAACGTCCTTCAATCCATGATGAAGCAACCTGCCATTTCCTGGATCGGGGATGATAATCCATTCATTTCATATGCATGCTTATATTCATGTATTCACACGTAGCTTAGCTGAACCTCCTGTTATTGGCATAAAACTGCCGAACATTATCTTTCATACAAAGAGTCTGGATGAGCTTTAACATTCAAATCCCTGATTAACAGAGGGAATACTCGGAATCTCACCTTCCACTCTCACTTCTGCACGGCTCCATTTCCATTGGCGGGGCTTTTAACAGTTCGTGGAGTCTTTGCGTTTCCTTTTGCTTTCTCTCCCTTGTCTTTTTTAGCGGCTTCCTCCTTTGGCGCTGCTGCGACCGTCTCGCCCTCCTCCTCGTTTTCCGGCTTGGCGCTGACCTTCCTCAGCTTGTGTTTTCCTTTGATGGGAGTTGAGAACGTAAGCGAAGACTTGATGAAGTCCAGAGGGAAGATGCCCACGTCTCCATCAAAGCGGTTCTTGGTCACCTGCAGGGCTCTGCGGCCGGGACACGTCACCAGCTTCTTCTCCTGCAGTATGAGAACGTTGTCGGCTTCTTGGCTGGCCTGGGGGGGGGGGGTTAAAGGTTAAGATGCATCTTAATTTGATCTGATAACTGCAGGTGTGTGACGAAGGTGATTATACGTGCAGTTTTATTACAGCATCAACTCAAGATGCTTATTTATTTATTAAAATGTCATATTGTCTTAGACATTACTTTTAAAAATCAAAACAAGCAAATGAACCTAATAAAAAACAAATACAAAAATAATTCTGTATAAAATAAAATGATTTACATTAAAATTAATAACACATCAGTGCAGTGAGACTGTCATTGCATTCAGGTCTCAGATTGTGGGAGTAATTATTCGTTTTCAGCTCTGCTGATTGGTCTGATCTGATTTGCTTCCCCCGCCGTCTGTACGCTTTATCTCTGCGTTTCTTATCCTTCACTGCAATAACTTTAAATTTTCAAATATGCTCTGAATTTAATGAACATGTGCAGGAAAAAAAGTGCTTGGGCTCATTTAGATACGGTGCAAGTCTCAGCCCTGTCTGCAACACCTGTAGCATCACAACTACATAGACTCCAAGTATGTGTACAAATACATTTATTTATAAATAATACTGGCCAATACCTCAGCTCTACCCCCCAAAATACAGTATTTGACAGCATGTTCAGGGACAAGGTTGTGGTTAAGCTGCATTTTTAAACAAATACATTTTCAGAAACTAGAAGATGAAACCTTTCAGTCTCCTACACGCATCTTGTCTTAATGTTCTTCTAAGATTTCAATTTGGGATTGACAGATGGGGAAGTTTCCATATAAAGAGGAACATTTGAAGCTAACCAGAATCCTCAACAGGTCCCTGGTGACCTTGTGGATGTTAAGAGGATAATTGAGCACCGTTCATCACCATTTTCTTTGAAAAAGGAAGGTGGAAAACATTTCCCTGCCTTACCTTGGCAGAACCGAAGATCGATGCCGTCTGCAGCTCTCGGTCATCCTCCTCTTTCCTCGGATGAATGATCAGAGTGACGTGGCAGCAGCTGTTAGTGGCAAACTTCCTGAAAACCCCAATAATGTGGTCCTGGACTGCAAACCTGAATCACATGAGAGCCTTTTATTTACATCCAGCATAAGCACGCCAATAAGAGCACTAATATGACATCATCACACACCAGACAAAACATTATTTATCCTCTCTTTGGTTTAGCTTCTCTTACTTGTCTACTGAGAGGTTTTCTTGTCCCATCATGAACTGCAGATTATCAATGACGACATGGTTGATATCATAGAGGTAGACAGCATGTTGCATTGTGTCCAGCACTGTTCTGCAGACACAATTGGAGAAGGTTCAGAAGGTCCGGTACTGACTGGGCACTCATACTCCTACAAGAAAGACCCGACCAAGCAAATCCTCTGAATAAAAGAACTTGGTGGACCCCTGAAGCCCTGATAACACTTACTTGATGTTCTGCTGCCCGTGGAAAGTCATGAAGTAGAGTGGCAGCTCTTCAAACTTGTCCGCCCAGAAATCATACTGCTCCAGGTTCTCCTCCAGCCTCTGCGTGGCAAACTGTGTCAGCATGATCTTGGCCAGGCGGACGTTGTTGATCTCAAAGCTGCCCCATAAAGTGTTGACACCCTGGATGCAAAGGTCCAGGGCCAACTCACTGATAAAGGTGGTTTTCCCACTTCCAGTAGGTCCTGGTAAGGAAACATTAGGATTGTATACTGGGTTAATACAGGTAGTACACTTCAAATAAAGTAATTAGTCCCTGAGTCTTCAAACATCATCATTAATAACACAGCACCTGTGAAAACGGTCAGCTCTCCCTTGCGGTGTCCCTTCAAGATCCTGTTGAGCTCAGGAAACCTCGTCCACTTCACTCCAGCCACCTGATCTGTGTTGGCGAGCTCCCCGTAAACGTCCTCTCTGAGCTGCTTGAAGGACACTATAGACTTGTGGGCCGCTGAGATGGAAGCTTTAATGATGTTACTTAAGTTTTTACCTCGGGCCAAAGCTTCCACCGCACACGGCCGGTACTCACCGGGCCGCACCAGCGAGCAGCGCCTGAGACCCAGTTTGCGTGAAAAGCTCTTTGACGCCTCCCAGGAACGAATGTCTCCTCCCAACCACAGAGTCACCCGCTTGAACTGCTCCAGGTAGGGCAGCAGGATCGGAGGAAGGCAGCTGACTCCGCGAGGAAGAGCAACACTTGGGAGACCTGTGGCCTGACTCACAGCCATCGTGTCAAACTCATGACCCGTCACCACCACCTCCGAGTCCAGATGCCCCACAAGAGGGAGGCCAAACAGGTTGTAATAGGAGCTGGATCTTGGGACTGTAGCTTCATTATATGTGACTGTGTCAGTTTCTGTTCTTTGGGCTGACAGGAGCTTGACCCCTTTTAAAGAGGAGTCAGGCCCACCAAACCAGGGGAAAACCAGACTCTTGGTGGGCTTGAATAATCTCACACCAAACTTCTTGAGGGTTGCATTGGAGATCTTTGTGATCTAAAACAAAACAATAAGAAATATTATTGTGGCAGATGACACTATAGGGGAAACGTAAGGTCTTTACATGCACAACCAGCTAGAGGGGGAACTGATGCTTTTTAAGGGCTTGATTGGTTAGCAAGCCATTAAAAGCAGGTAAAGCAGGTACACACCACACCACACTCCACTCTGTCCCGCCAGGGTTCAAGTGGCTGATGGGGCATAAGAAGGAAGCTCAACATAACATGGTTAGTGATATTTTATGCTAGAGACCTGTAGTAGGTGTAGCATTACAAACCTGTGAGCAAAGTTAAGATGCCAAATGCATTTCTAGTACTTTTTTTTGTTACTGTCAGAAACATGTGGCTAAAAGTCAAACCCTTAAAATGAGAGATTGTTCATAAATAAATGGAAGTACTGGCCGCTTGGTTTAGATCATTGTTTATATATATATATATATATATATATATATGTAAAATAAAAACATTTAGCAGCGGCTGTAACAGCAGCAGACCTCATAGTTTTAAAGGTCCTTTGATTCCACATAATAGCAGTCTGAGGATGAGGATGGGTGTGTGAATGTGTGTCACAGACCTGGGTTTGTAGCAGCCTACACTCAGTAATCAGTGCTTTGATGGGGCAGGGAGATGTGTGATGTGGGCAGGAGCTCTGGAGAAGAAGCTGTTCATTGGGCTGTTGATGTGATCTTTGGTTTATCTAAATTAAGTATCACAAATCACACTCAACAATACCTGGAACATGGTTTTAATCAGCTGAGCTTCGTCCTCTGGGAGGTCTGTAAGTGGGACAGAGGTTGACCAGATACTCTGCACCTCTCTCAGCTCTCTCTCCCTCTCGTCCTGCTCTTCCACACTCTCTGGATAACCCAGCAGGACATCAGGGCTGAGAGAGTCCTGCTCATCCTTCTGCATCACCTCCAAGCAGTCCTGAAGGTCCTCCCAGCTCCCCTCCACCAGTGTGTCCTTGCACAGAAACTGCCCGGTGGTTTTGTCGACAAACAGGGAGAAGCCGTCCTTCCTGTTGGACGAATCTACGAAGATGCTGGGGATGTGGAGGCAGCTGTAGCCATCATGGAAGGGAATATCTTTGGAGCGTAGATACTGTTTAATGTCTGTGACTGTGACGGGGCTCACAGGGAACTCTACAGTAGATTTGGCGTCCTTTTTATATCCCCTGGTCCCAGCCTGTGCCAGGAAATAGTCTGTACTCCGAAGTATTGGGACAGGCCTGTGGAGTAGCCTCTGAGAGAGCAGTCTCAAAGATGAAAGAGGTCCTTCGAGGAGAAACTTTGGGGCTGCCACCTGCAAGAGAGAGGTGGAGCCCCCCAGCAGCAAGCCTCTCCACATTGGTTATGTGGTCATCACACTGAACCTGCAAAAAGACGCCAAAACATGAGGAAAACAGCAGCCTAATACAAGAAACGCACTGCAAAATTTTAGGGTGACCCTGACAGTCAAAGTGAGGAGACAGCGAGGCAGAAAAGCGTTATTTTCTTGTCAAACGGAGACATGCTGAACATGAAAATGATCGTGGAGGCGTATTAAAGCATCACTCAAAAATTAGTGCCGTT
The DNA here is from genome assembly GCA_034780415.1 of Cichlasoma orientale. NCBI lineage: Eukaryota > Metazoa > Chordata > Actinopteri > Cichliformes > Cichlidae > Cichlasoma > Cichlasoma orientale. The sequence goes on along the minus strand of JAVDPK010001741.1, from coordinate 939,738 downwards.
TAATAAAACGTGAAGCAAAAAAACAACAACTTACAGGCTCTGATGTCGGTCCTCCTCTCCTCCCATGCTCCACTCTAACCCGGGCTTTTCGGTGCGTTTTCATAACAAGTCCGTGTGAAATGTGCGCAAGACCAGTTGTACGGATGACCAGACAAGCACATATTTACCTTTTAAATTATACTTAACATGTTGATGCTTATATTAAAAAATAAACATAATGTTTTTAATCCTAATTTGTGACGAAAGAAGTCTTCTTCAAGGAAGTCTTAACTTTTGTTTAACGTTAGGTCGGTTATATGTTTCACATCGGAACTTGTTACCGACGGACAGGCTGTGTACATGCCCGTTAGGTCGTCCTCTGCGCGCTTCGTTGCCGCTTAGAGGCTTTAACTGGTTTATTTTTGTCCAGCATTAGTAAAACAGCAGGTTAACGATGACTTCCAGAGGGACGCCGAGTCGTTTCTTGAGAAGTGTCCTTCAAAATGGCGTCGGTCGGTACGTTTGCCAGCTGAAACGAGTCTCCATCCTCTTCTCCAAAAAGGCTTCGAGCTCGCTGGGAGTGAGGTAAAAGACAAAAACACGTCTTTCTGTAGGCAGTTAAGTTCCTCTCAGTCAGGGCCTCGACATAAAATAAAGGATTACTTCGTATGCACACTGTTTTAGAGCTTGTAATTATTCTTAAATTAGACCTTAGGCCGTAAAGTTGGGGGTCAGTCTCGTACGTGCAGCTTATTATTCCTCATTAATCAGCCGTCTTTCCCGGTGGAGGAATCCGAGAAGATGCCAACAGCAGGTTAAACATCTTATTGTCATAACATCATAGCATACATATACTCTACTCAGCCGATCACATGGCAGCAACTCAACGCCTGTAGGCATGTAGACATGATCAAGACGACCTGCTGAAGTTCAAACCAAGCATAAGCGTGGGAAGGGGATTTTAAGTGAACCACTTTGTAACCACTTGTTACAACCAAGGTATGCAGAAGAGCATCTGAATACACAACACATCGAGTCTTGAAGCAGATGGGCTACAGCAGCAGAAGACCACACCGGGCGCCACTTATCCAGGAAACTGGGAGCTACACCAGAATTGGACAACAGAAGATTGGCAAAACACTGCCTGATCTGTTGAGTCTTGATTTCAGATGTTGGGGTCAGAACTTTGGCTTAAATAACATGAAACGATGAATCGTGGCTGAGGAGGTAGAGCGGGTCACCTACTAACCACAAGGTAATTGTTTCGATCCCCAGCTCCTCCAGTCTGCATGGCGAAGTATCCTTGGGCAAGATACCGAACAAGAAGTTCCCTCTGATGCATTCATCATTGTGTGATTGTGTGTGTGACTGTTAGATAAAAGCACGTAGGTATAAAACCCAACCCAGTACTAGCAAGATATAAGTAATAAAGTGGCCATGTATTTTGGAAATGGTGCAGAAAAATTTGCCGTTAAGCAGCATTTTTGCAGGTCACCATTTTGCTATAGCAAAACCAAACCAAGCTGCTGTAACACACAATCAGAAAGCCAGATGATTTTCCTGTGATACGTATTCAAGCATCATAAATACACTATATTGCCAAAAGTAATTACTTGTCTGCCTTCAGACGCATTAATGAGGTCAGACACTGATGTTGGAGAGAAGGCCTGGCTCTCCGCTCTAATTCATCCCAAAGGTGTTCTATCAGGCTGAGGTCAGGACTCTGTGCAGGCCAGTCAAGTTCTTCCA
>JAVDPK010001741.1:920658-937976 GCA_034780415.1 Cichlasoma orientale | reverse complement strand
GAGAGCGACCCATTCTTTCACTGATGTTTGTAGAAGCAGTCTGCATGCCGAGGTGCTTGGTTTATACACCTGTGGAATAGACTGGAACACCTGAACTCAATGATTTGGATGGGTGAGTGGATACATTGGATAATGTAGTATAGCTGAAGGAACTCTAAGCAGAGGCAATGGATCTGGACTGACAACAGCAGCCTTCATGGTTCAAGCGCCACATCATGATGCTAGCTGATGCTAACTTACTTTTGCAGTCTCTCAGCAGATTTTTCACTGCTCATCCAGTGCTGTCAAAGTGGTAGAAATGTTCACTGTGAAATGACCTTTAATGCAGTGACATTAACCGCAGTTAGAGGCCTTCAGATGCATTTGGATCATAATAGTGAGAGGATCCAGCCTCGCGTTAACCAATCAAAACATCCAAGGGTAAAATCTGCTGTTGCTGAAATTGTATTTTCAAGAAAATGTAACAAAATAAGCTAAAAAAAAAGATCACATCTGGAAAAATGCAGCTGTGATTTTATTTTTCCAGCATCATTTATTTAACCATTTGTTTCTTTTTGAAATGTGACGTAGCACAAAGTATAAAATTCAATTACGATTGTCATTTCATTTTATGGTTTATGCTACTATGCTCAGACTATTCTGTTATTTAAACAAATGTACATAGTTATTATTCAAGTACAGTGATTAACCAGTAATGAAAATAAACTATTATTGCAACCATTACCAAACTGTAATGCAGGTAATCATCTTTTTTTAGGGATTTTATTGAGGAGGGAGTGGTGGATTATGCCCACAAGAACCCGGGAACTGTCGTCTATGTGTCTCCGCAGCCCTGCAGGACACCAAGGATAGTTGCAGAATACTGTAAGTGCCCACAGCGCTGCGCTTGAATCAGACCAAACCTGAATGCATTTACTGAAATGATGAGTGACAGCGAGGTTTCTGAAAATAACCACATAATTTGGTGAAGTATTATTAAAGTAAACGGAGAAGTATTAACGATTATAAGCTGTTGTCGAGGAAGTTTAAGGTAATGAAATAGAGATAAATTTAAACCAAAGTAAACATTTATCATGTTATTGTGTTTTCTTCTTGTATTTATTTGCATCTTTCTGTTTGTGGACAGGAATAACAATATTATATGTATTATATGCGATAGTGTACTAATGGAACATTGAGATCAGTACCAGGATTAATGGTAATCAGACAGGAATTTCAGAGATGATGAGATTTACTGTAAGAAGTATAAAAGTTCATCACGTGCTTCCCACCCGACGGTCACAGATGTGTCGGGAAAAGATGAGACTTTATTGACCCCATGGCAGGAAAATTTACTCCACCTGGAGAAAGATGCTCCTCTTCTTTCAGCTCTCTGCTGTCGTTTGGTTTGTCAAAAAAAGAAAAGAAATTAATGGATGAAGGAAGGTGTGGTTTTTTTTTTTGGGTTTTCTTTGAAGGATCATTTTAAATTTACATTATCTAAAAAACTACTTGAACTAAGTCCTTCAAACTTTTAGGATGCGTGTCTGGTGCTTTGCCTCAGAATATGGGCTGTCAGAAGTGTAGCTCAAGTTAACATAGAGTACTGGATGCCTGAAACCTCTATAATATTTGGATGTTGGATTTCTGGCAGTAAATGTGGAGGTTTTGTACAAACCACAGTTTTGCAGGTTAGGGACAGATATTTTATTTACAGCCTCTCTTACACAAGGCACATAAAATTCTTTAAAACAGTCCAAATCAGGTGGCTGCTTTCACAGATATCACAGCTTGAATATGGAAAATGTGATATTCCCCTGGTATGACACCGTGTGCCGTATCCAAATGAGCCTTTTTAGAAAGGACACGTTTCTGTTGATAACATGTCCAAAATTAACAGAACAGATGAACAGAAATGAGCAACACAAACAATCTGAAAACAAAAACTAAACACAAATACAGTATTGTTTTAACTGGATTTATAGCTGAGGATCAGATCACTGCCTTCATAAGAAACATGAAACGTGAGCAGTCATGAAGCAGGTACTGTAGGGGGCAGTATAACACTAGTTTTTGTGGGGCCTGTGTTCAGGTGGAAGTTGTCAGTAAAACAGTTGCACTCAGAATCATGTCCATGTTGTAGGCGTCCTCCTAACGGTCATGTTTTCCCTTCTTTCAGTAAACGGAAACGTGAGGGAAGAAATCATCGCGAGCAAAACGTCTCAGCAGATATCGGAGCTCCTGACTAAGCTGACCAATCAGTCCGGTCTGGACATCATCCGCATCCGCAAACCCATCCACACCGACAGTCCCAGCATCCAGGGCCTGTGGCACCCTTTCACCAACCGGCCCCCGTCTATCGGCCCCATCAGCCCACAGAAGCCCGATTCTCAATAAGGACTGACCAAGGATGAAAATGTTTAACTTCCACTTGTATTTTTTTTTTTTGCAGTTTAAATTAAATCACTGGCAAACAACAGTTCTTCCTTTTGATTTCTTTTTCCTGGATAATTCTAATACCACACTGTTGTGTGAGCATTTTTTTTTACCATCTCCTTCTGTCTGCAGCAGAGCCCACTTGCAGCAAAATGCACACAGTTCCAGCTCTAAATGCCACATTTGAATAGACTTTAAATGAATCCACCAGAGCATTGTCAGTTGGCATACTAAAGAGCAGATAACTGTTTTTAAATCTCAAGGTTATTTGAAGATTTGTGTAATAAGTGCAGCAGATGGAACTTGGATGAAATGAAAAAAATGTTCAAATGCTGGTGTTTAAATATAGATTTTTCTTTTGAGGTCTGTTTCAGCATCTTGACAGGAGAAGAGCGGCAGCCGTAGTGCCGTCTGCATCGCTCGGTTTAAGAATTCGTTTTTAACTTGGACGACGGGCTGAATCTCAATGTTTTTGCAGCTTAATGGTGACGAGGTTTGAGGCTGTCCTTAAATGTCCCGCGGCTTAAATGAACGTGGCAGATGGCTGTGTGATGGCCTGAGGGACAGCCTTTAACCTTCAGCGTGAGCTGTCCTCTGTAACAGCAACAGAAAAGTTAACACTCGTCCAGCAGGTGATTTGTTCAAATTCAACGAGGCGTTGCATTTTGGCAAAACCACTGGCTGCTTTCTTTACACTAAATTCATCATGTTTGACTGCAAAAGGCGTTCAGGGTTGGCCTCAGTCTTGTTCTCCAAAAAATAAGACCAAGTGCAAGTCGTCAGATGAATGCAAATTAGGCAGCCTCACATGAAGTGAACGTGAAGGGTGCAGCAGGCAGAAGATATGCTTTATAAGTGTGGCCACAGGAAATGGTTTGGCAAGTTGACAGTTTATGAAGAACAGGCGAGTGACACGACTGCAAAGGATGTTGATGAGGTGCTGAAGTCGAGCTCTGCAGGAAAATGCCACGTTTCCTTTCACTCACTTTCTCCCACGTCTCTTTTCTAATTAGCATTCTCTCCAATGATAAATTAAATTCAGACACGGAGGCTGCACTTGGAATAAAAGTATCTTAACTTTAAATCTCCAAACTTTTTTTTTTTTAATCACCAAATTCCAGTAAAATTCTGATCTGAAAGAGCGAGGCCTGTTTTTGAAGTCTTCATTTTTCCCAAACTGAAGACTGCGGCAGCCAATTTTAAACTCTGAACCTCTTTTTCTCTGATGAGCCTCAGAAGAATTTCTTTCTTTGCGTTGCCACTGATCTCTGGTCAGTTTGTCTCCACTAACAGCTTTATTTCCAGCGTCTGACAGCCACGGCCATATTTAAGTTTTTGCCCAAACCATCTCAGCCTCGCCCCCCTAACTTTGTCTCCAAACCACTGAGCCTGAGCTGTGCCTCTGATGTACTCATTTCCAATCCTGTCCCTCCTGGTCACTCCCAATGAAAATTTTAACATCTTCAACTCTGCCGCCTCGTTCTCAGCCCCCTGTCTCTGTGTCGATGCCACCATCTCCAAACCATACATCATAGCAGGTGTTGCTACATCTTGTAAACCTTTCCTTTCACTCTTTCTGCTGTCCTTCTGTCACAAATCACCCGGCACTTGTCTCCACCCTGCCCGCACTTCACCTCTTCTTCACCTCTCTTGTGCACTGCCCATTTGCTTTGGATGGTTGACCCCAGGTAATTAAACTCATTTACCTTCACTACCTTCACTCATTGCAGAGGTAACAAAGGTTGCACCTGTCTTGTTCACATTCTGTTTTGCTTCAGCTGACTTTCATTCCTCTTCTCTCCAGTGATACCTCCACCTCTCCAGGCTCTCGCTACACATCTGGTGATTTTCCGACTAGTTTTTTTTTTTGTGGTTCCGGTCTTGATCAGCAAATAGAAAACAGTTTGTCATAAGTTTATGGCTCTATGAGTGATGGCCCCTTTATGTACACAATAAAGAGCTGTGACAAAACAAACAAATAAATAATGAAAATCACAGAAATGAATACATTTTAAAATGATTTAATTAATAAGTGGAAAATGAAATGGAAAGTACATAAATAGGGGAATCAATAAGAAGGTAAATAAATACAGTTTATGTCACATTTTTACATTAATTCATGTCTATGTTTACCTTTTAAATGATATGATTATTTAACGGTATATGCATTTATTTATTTAATAATACATTTGTTTTTGATTTTGGCTCTGTAAATGTGCCAGTGTTAGCCAGCAACCTTTGGCAAGATGCTTTGAAAACCCATTAAAGTAATTTTGGCACTTCAGGTCCCCCATACAATTCTCACTTCCTGCATTTTTAATTTGTCTCTGACACCAATTACAGATATTACAGCTGCTGTGCTCTCATCACGCCCGCTATCCCCAATGGGAAATGGCACAGCTTGACCCACGCAAGGACACTAAATAAAGTTGCTGTTGCTTAGTTACAGCTGTAAACGCTGCTCTAAAAATGGTAATTTTACCCCCTCCTCTCTACCCTGAGCCTATGTTATACCTCAGAGTCATATAAAGGACTGCGGGGCGGAGTGGGATCCGTTCCCTGTGGAGGACAGTGGCCTTGCTACTCGCCAAAAGCTAAAAACAACCAGTATCTTGAGAGAAGAATCGAGTGCGAGCATATTTTGCATGTTGTTTCATGACTTCCTCTCAGGGCTGTTGGCAATGAACCTTTTTTTCTGCCAAACTAAACATCATGCAAACAGGTTTTTTAAAAAAGCTGCACAAACACCAGTGGAAATTTAATGACCTGAAATAACTAAGACATGAGATTCATCGTGAAAAAGCAAAGATATCACTTCGGCCAGTTATATTCTGAGAAGACAACAAAGATAAGTTCATTATCTACATCAAAAATAATACAGACCCAACTCGACTCAAAGTGTCACAGTTTACAGGGGTTTGCTGTACATGACTTTTAACAAAGCACATGAGAAAGAACAGCGAAAGCTGTGAACTCTTTAGACCCAACACAAAAAGAACTGCAGGATAATTACTGTTACGCAATTAGCAAAAAACAAGTTCATATGTATGTAAAGCAGCCAATATGGTAGCTATTCAGCATTAAGTCCATAGTAGAGAACAGTGTGTTTACTGTAAACAGATTGCCCTTTAATGATGAAATAGCAGCAGCAATGACCTTAGATTCAGATGAAACTTCCAGTATCCAGAAAACTTTATATAACACAAACATGTTAACTCAGTAGAAGCTGCAATCATTTTACACATTTTATACTTGAAATGAAATGTAACCTACCAAAGAAAACCAAAACATTTTACACTGTACAACTTTGTGGGGACCTGTTATGCTCATTTCCATATTTTTATTCTTTGACTAGGTTTGCATAAATCACAGTCACAAATGATTCTACCTGTCTCATATGGTGGGCATCAGCGCAGCCCCTCAGCGCCTGTTACCTCTGGAAAAAAAGTTGTTATAGTCCCTCCCACTTTCAGTCAACTCTCCTCTGATTGGCTAGCAGCAGGTGGGTGGGGCTTGTGTGCATGAGATGACCATATTGGGGTTATCCGCTCTATCTGATGATCATGCAGACCCAGGAGTAGAAAAACTGTCAGAAACTGAAGCCTGAGCTTCTGGTTCACCAAAATTACAACGACCTCGCCGTTTGAAACCGTGGCCCTGGAACAGCACGTATATGAAGCAGATAAGGGAAATCATAATACAGCCCCCTGGTGTCTGATTCTTATGGGAGCTTCATAACATAACAGCATCTTAAACTGCTACAGAAAATCCAATTCTTATTTCAATTCCCACATGTTCAAAAACACAAACTCAAGTGTTCTTTTATAACTGGCTCTAATTGATTAGAGGCCACTGTGGCCATTTGGAAATTCAGCTGGGTCCTTCAGAAGCGAATGTGATTGTGAGCGAAGAGGGTAACTGATGATGCTGAGTGATGAGCAGGGGTAATAAAACGAGTACCGCAGAGACGGGCAGAGTGGAGGACTGGAGATGAGGATCAAGTGTTTTTGTTTTTAAATATATATAAAAGAAATGTGAGTCCAGAACAGCTTTACCAAAAATGTTCTGCCAAAAAGTTGACGTTCAGGTTTTCACCACAGACTGAAGGAAAGCCTGAAGGATGTCCAAAGCATACTGTATGCCACTGATTTAGCATTATCACTGTCACCTTAAAATCTGTCCATGTACCAATTATGAATATGGGTCCTGTGCCATGACTAGGAAGAGTGACTGAAACAAAATTTAATGTGCAGCCAAGCAAACACATTGGCAAACAGGTTAGACTCAGTGCTCAGTGAATAGCGAAGCTTTTAACTCCAACACTAAAGTACAAAAAAGGCAGATCAAGGCTTGGCATGAAACAAGATGACCTTTTTTTTTTTTTAATAAAAGCAGTATACATGCAGAACTGAAGTTAAAATTTCAGTATGCTTAAAAATGAATGAACTCAAATGTGACCTGATTATGTCAAAAGATCTCTGTGCCCATTTAGAATGGCTGAAATGTGTGCTGTCACAAAATGATGCTATGAACTATAATAAAAGGTGCACTGTTACGGCCTACTGAGGCTTTTGCCTGTGTGTGTGTGCGTGTGTGTGTTTTGCTCTCTCTCCTGTTGTATACACCACCATTTGTGGCTCACTCCACTCAGCAATTAGGCCTGGGAGTATTAAGGGGAGGCAGAGGGAGCGGAGAGCCCCACTTTCTTAGTGGATCTGTATTTGCAGTGTGTGAGTTTGTGGAGATTTACACTCTTTGGTGAAGCATGTGTAGAGTGTTTGCCAGCTATTAGACTAATTTCCCTTTTTTGTGACCAGCTACTGAAATTTGCTGCATTCCTCTTACTTTTATGTGCTGATAGGAGCTTGGCCATCTTTCTGAGTTTAATTAATGAAAAAAATATTTTCTTCCTGATTCTGCCTCACTGTCTACTTCACTCACACACTTCTACTGTTACTTCCCCAAATCCCCTGGACCTATTAGGGAACATCGGGAGCACACTGATGGAGAGTTTATCCTCGGTGATAATCACGGTGTTGCACTAGGTGTATGCACAGAGATTAGCAAAGAAATCAGCAGCTTTAAAGGCACAACTTGATATGCAAGCCTGCAACCAGTTAAGCGCTTTGATTGGATTGAATTCATATGGGCCTTTAGTCACACAGAATTCCTTCTACCTCTATTTGCAGAGTGCACTGCCTGGACTAGATTATCCTCAGTACAAAAAAAAAGGTTCAGTGAGCCTTACAAGGGGCACGAGAAATCCTGCAAGTGCAAAACGTCTCCTGTCTACTTGTATTGCCGTCTGTTTCCTGCATGGCTAACCAGGACACGCAGGTCAAATGTTTTGTGGCTGCATCTACCTGCAGAGATGACAGCGAGCCGTGCAAACAGACAAGAAGCTGCTGTCCTCGCCTCGTGGAGGTGAGCCAACACTGCTCTTGCTGTCTGACAGATAAACAGTGCAAGCCACCAGAGAGGGCCACTGCCTCTGCTGAAGCTGGGAGAGCTGATTCAACACTTTGCAGCAAAGACGGATCTTTATTTACCACTGGCTGTGACACGTTTACAAAGTGCTCAGAGATTCATTTCAGTCACTTCGCCGTAAGTTGTACACGTAGCATTTAATCGTAGCACTGTTCACCTTTGCGAGGAAATGCAGTATGAGCTGTTCTTGTTGTTTTGGCATTGCACTGATGTCAGGTAAACACTGAGGGTGCTTTTGTGGGCTGCGTGTGTGAAGGTTTTCTCCACTTGGATTTGGCAGCTTGCCACAAGCAGCTTTAGCACAGCAGAGGACAAACGTGCGCCCGGCTCTCAGCGTTGTTTTAAAAGCTAGATGATCAGAACATTTTTATCTTTGCTGAAGAAATCCAGTGTTTTTTTTTAACCTGTGTGTGTAATGGCTCACATGATGTCTTGAGACAAAGTAAAACTTTCAATGTTATTCAAAAAGCAGGCCTCCAGTATGCTCAGGTGTATAAATATAAATATAAAACATCAAATCTGAGAATTTTCTTTACAGGATTTCATCAGTTTGTGGTTCCCGTTTCACCCCCCGGAGTCCTGAAGCCAGTCTGTGATCAATCTGACCCCACGCTGACGAGACTTCACCTTTGCTTTATAAAGTTTTATCTCGTTTCCCACAGAAAGGCTAAAAATAGAAAAACTTTGGGGAAGAAAATAGTTCCAAGGTTGCTATAGGTTTTTCCATTGGCACTGGCACAGCACATTGCAACAGTGGCGTTTACTTATTGCTATTTACATGAGAAAAATAAATGGGGAAAAGAGGTTTAAATAAATACACTGAAATGTATGATTTGTCTTATCATCTGTGCTCTCTGGTGCTGCATTAAAGCTGGACTCTTAAAGTGACACTCCGGCTTAAGTGTAGTTCTTATAGTGATTGTAGTTGACTGCTTAACTGAGAACATGATAAGCAAAAATGTCAAACGTTCACAGCATTCAGATCCTAAAGTGAGAAATCATGGTGGTTATTTTTAACTTGCAGTGAATATTCAAAAAACATAGGAAAATAATCATTAGTTACAGCTCTGCAATTCATATGCATCGTAGAAAAGTGGTTTGAAACACTGGAATACCATTCCTGCAGCATAATGTGCTCAGCTTCCACTCATTCCTCTATACGCTCAGTATTCATCTTGTGAAAATATGGATTAATACTCTGCTTCCTTCCTTTCAAGCTAGTTTAAAAAGACGAGGTTTGCTCATACTCCTCATCGCAGCCACTATAAATCTAAAATCATACCTGACTTAATTTGGCCAATCTCTCCTTCAAGGTCATCTTATTGTGCACATCTGCACCACTTTCAGCACAGCTATTTTTAGCACGCTCCCCCAAAGTCCCGTCATGACCTCTTGCACTTCTGCATGCACAGTTTCACAGAGCAGACTGAGCAAACATCAGCTGCCGTGTGATCCAGTTGATCACTGTTGATGCAAGCTTGGTCCTGGTTACATCCACAGCGTCCAAGCACAAAGCCGGTGCTTCAGGTCGGAGGAACCGCAAGGAGGCAGTGACAATGTTTATTCATTCCCCGGGGACATTAAAAATGACTTTCACTGTGACATTCTGAGGGTGCTTTTGGTGGAAGCCACCTGAACAGCGTATCAGTCGGTGCAGAACATCTGCCAGCCCACCAGATTTAATTACCTCTGACTCGATCCTCTTCCCCTAAAGAAATCCAAGTTGGAGGGCTCCAGTTCTGACAGCACACATTACAGAACCACACCTGCATGGGGGTATGACGGGACCTCCAGGCGCCGACCTAAAAGTAACAGCCGTGTTGAAAGTGCTGCAGCGCTGCCCAAAGAGATCGTCCTGAAGGAGAGATTGGGCTAATTTACATCTTTTAGCTTTTTTTTTTTTTTTTTTCTGGGCAGTTGCAAAACTTTACACTCCCACCTCACAAGTCTTTTATTAGTCCTCTAGTTTGGTAAATTAGTGCATTTTATAGAAAAAGATGGGAGGAGACATGGATGCTTCCTTAATTAAGCCATGATGCAACCTTGGTCATCCTAAAAGCATGAATTGTTTGACTTGCTGTTTTGTAATCTTCCCTGTCAAAAAGCTTCTTTTACCCTCATCCTCACAGAAGGGCTCATGCCGGAGCTCGTGATGGCGCCGGTCCACAAACACAGTCACAAGCAACAAAGTGTGCATCTTCATACACAGGGCTGGGCTGCCAGGTTGTGGACCCATTAGGTAGGTCATGTTTTTACATAATTTACACAAACTAGCCTAATTCTTGGCCGTGTTTTGGATGAAGTATCACTTTAAGCTCAACAGGCCTAATATTACATGGCACTCAAACTTCTTGAACCTCTCCATAATCTCACAAATGCTTGATCACCTCCTGGCCTCATTTATTTTTTGTATCCATGTCCTATTTTGCAGCATTGCCTTTTTTTGTCATCTGACCACCATCTTTTAGAAGCCTCCAGAAAGTCTGCACTTTAGTTAGCATCATTGAGATCCTTATTCATAGTAACTTGCAATGCATCAGTGCGGTCGATGGCCAAATTTTTCACAGCTCCACAGCTAGTTTTATTTGGCAGTCTCTGGTTAGTGAAATCCTGGGAGACACAGCAGGCTGCATACTTCTGATCACGACCTGCAGGTACTCTGGGCAATTAAGAGCAGCACTTCATAAAACAGTCAGTTCTCCCCACAACTACGGGGTCACTGTTGGGGTAAAAATAAATAACAGTGGGGTGAAGCATAAATGGGGCGTCCTAGATGGAGCTCTCGTCAGGTTGCAAGTCCAGCTGTGTGTGTTTCCTCTTCTCCAGGATCCTGTTGAGCTCCTCTGTGAACGAGTGGTAGAGCGGTGACATACCTTCAGCGTCGGCCTGCCTCAGCAGCACGTAGCTGTTTCCGTTCATCTTCCTCAGCACGCTGGGCAGAGTGGCCGAGAGCCCGTTGGCGTAGTCCATGTTGGGAAGTGGGGGTGGCATAGGAAGAGGAGGTGCTGGGGGAGGTGTTTTAGCTGGAGACATCTGGCCTTCACCTGGAACTATCTGGAGGAAGCCATCGCCCATGTCCCCGAAGGTCGGCACTGAGATGGACCGACGACCCTGGCGGCCGTTGCAGTGGCTGGAGATGGTTTTAAGTTCAAGATGGGAGCTCCTCTTTCTCTCAGAAGCACCTAAGACCTGCAGACCTTGCTGGGAGAACTTCCGGTCCTGAGAGGCCCGCCTAGTGCAGAAGCTTACATAAAGAAGGACCACAGTCAACACTAAGCAAAGCCCTCCGAGAACCGCCACCAGAGAGATGTACACGGCCTCCATGTGCCTGTAAGTCTGAAACTCAGGTCTTGAAGGAAGTGGGGCGGGAGGTGAGGGCAAAGGTTGCTCAGTGGGGCTGCCGGTGGAGAACACAGTCGGGCTGGAAATTGTAGTGGGGTTAGTTGTGGCTGTGGGCTCCACGGGGAAGTAGGGATCTTTGTGAACCCTTACCGTGTAAAGATAAACCAGGACTGAGACGGAGTTCTCGAGGGCAAAGCAGCGGTAAATGCCGCTCTGCTGGGTGCGAGCTCCAATTATTAGGAGCCCATCTGTGCCGATCCGATAGCCCGAATTAAGGTCGTATCCCTGGAGCTCCTTGCCGTTTAGCGTCCAGCGCGGAGTTGCCAGGTTGGAGCGTAATTCACACTGGAGTAGCACGTCATCACCTGACATCACAGAACGCCTCCGATGGACCACTGAGAAGCAAAAAGAGAGGACAAGAGACATGAGCTGGAGCTCAAAAGAAGAGCGGAGTAAGGAAAAGAGAGGAAGAGTAGCAGATGAAGAATGTGAGGAACAGCATGGCACAAATGCAGCAAGAGAAAGCAATGAATATACAAGATGTAGGGTCACCAAGGTCGCGATTTAAAAGTGAAGGTTAGCAACCTATGGAACTTCAGCATCACTTTCTATCACATTTCATAAGCCTCTTTAAATGTAGCTAGCCCTGCAGTGCAGCCAGCAGGCCCGTCTGACCTCCAGCAAGAGAGGAACTGATTAAAATGTGTAAGCTGGGACCTGGGGGAGGGGTAAGGAACGCACACCTAATGAAATCCTTTAATAGATACTAAAAGCTTCAGTTTTCTGGCAGAGAAAGAAGATGTTGGACTTTTTAACCCCATAATCTGTGTGTGTGTGTGTGGGAGAGTCAGAAAAGCTTATCAAGAGGGACGGATGGTGAGGTAAGTGCTAACCTTTCTAAAAATGAACAAAGATGCTGTGGCGTGATGGATTTACAGCGCACAAGTGAAGTGCATGCAGGCATGCAACGCAACACATACCATTTCCTGAATTCTCCTTGCACCCCCTGACCCCTCTCAAGATATCCTGGGTTAGGTTCGACCTGCAATATTAATTAAGAAAAATTAGCATTTAACCTTCATTAAACCAGGAGATAAGCATTAGATTAAAAATCTCTTTCTGAGAGTGCCCCAGCTAAGATAAGCAGAAATAACAGCGAGGTACAGAAAACGCCACAAACCCGTGAAACAGAAACGTGATTGCAGCATCATTAAGAAGATTCCCACAATCCAGATTTTGGCAAACCTGAATAAAGTCAGACGTTTCTGCAGCAACGGCTTGATTTTACAGAAAGAAACCAACATTTTCCATGTTAGACATTACTCTGGGCTCCCATCAGGAACAGAAGCACACCTAAATGCTTTTTTACCCAACTCAGTGTGGATTAGTGACAGGGAAAATCACCACCCTCCTCTCCAACACCAGTGAGTCCTCCTTTTAGACGTGTTTTTAAAGAAATAAGGTGGATATTGTACACTCCTAAGCATTAAGATGTAAGTATCAACATCCAAATCTCTTTTCTGTTTTCTCTGAATGTGACACATCCCCCAAAGTATCAAAGAAATCCACAGGGGGGGGGGGGCTGAAGTGTCTGCCGCAGTAATAGAGATTAAGATGTCTGCTACTCACTCATGCAGAGTTAATGAAGAGAGGCACAAACAGTCCTCAGTGCAAAGAGTGAACACAAGCATGCCCGTCTCCTGTCATGTATTGTGTGCAGTATTTTTCCCACTGGAGTTAAAATCCAGGTAAGATCTTAGTCAACAAAGGTGGAATCGAACCTCGCATTTGTTTCCACAGACCTGCATATCCTGGACCCTATTACACTTGATGCTGGGCAACAGTTAGGGTACACCTGGACAGTTTGTTAGTCAGGGAATACTGTTAGAACATAATTATTAGCTCCAGCAGCAACTCAGTGCATTTAGGCACGAAGGCACGGTCAAGATGACCTTCTGAAGTTCAAACCGAGCATCAGAACGGAGAAGAAAGGCGATATAAGTGACTTTGAACGTGGCGCGGATGTTGATGCTAGACGGGCTGGTCCGAGTGTTTCAGAAACTGCCGGGATTTTCCCACACAGCCTTTGCTAGGGTTTACAGAGACTGGTCTGAAAAAGAGAAAATACCCAGTTAGCTGCAGTTCTCTGGGACCCGCAACTCAAATAACCCCATTACAGCCAAGTTATGCAGAAGAGCATCTCTGAATGCACCACACGTTAAACCTCGAAGCAGATGGGCTACAGCAACAGAAGACCACACTGGGTGCCACTCCTGTCAGCCAGGAACAGGAAACGGGCTAGAATTCCCACAGGCTCACTGAAATTGGACAACAAGATTGGAAAAACACTGACCGGTCTGATCTCAGTTTCTGCTGCGACACTCAGACGGTAGCATGAAAACATGGATCCATCCTGCCTGGTATGAACGGTTCAGGCTGCTGGCGGCCTCAGCACCAACTGTACCCGATTATTGTTGTTTACCATGTCCATCCCCTTACGCTCACAGTGGACCCACTTTCTGATTGGCTGCTTCCAGCAGGATAATGGCCATGTCACAAAATCAGTTCATCTCAAACTGGTTCCTTGAACATGACAAAGGGTTCACTGTACTCAAACGGCCTCCACAGTCACAGAGCACCTTTGGGGTGTGGTGGAATGGGAGACGTGCAGCTGTGTGATGATGTCGTGTCAATATGGATCAAAATCTCTGAGGATTGTTTCCAGCACCTTGCTGCATCTGTGCCATGAAGAATTAAGGCAGTTCTGAAGGGAAAAGAAGGTCCAAATGGTACCAGCACGATGTACCTAATAAAGTTTCTGGTGCGTGTACATTAATATTTTTTAAATATTTATATTAAAAGTTTGAATTGTAATGTTGTTTCTCTGCTTTCCTGATAAAATGTCTTGTAACTATTTCAGATGGGGATATGTAAACAAAAATGTTACTCGAAGAGGAAAGACACAATTTCACTCACATCCACACTGTCTGCGTTTCCCTCCTTACATGCAGAACTGCAGCACACACAAAGGCTGAAATCACATCCAAATGAGGGTTTTTTGTGTGTACTTGAAATTCAAACCTTCCCATTACGGGCGAAGCTCCTGCTGAGCTGAACAGAGCTGATGAGAAAAATCCAGGTCAACTACACTGTCTTAGACCCGCTTTCATAGAACATTTGTTGGCGGGATACAGAAGCTGTATAAATAATTAACTCTGCTCTGTTACTGTTTGGCCCGAAAGGAAGAAATAAACATCAGCCTAAAAAGGTCATGTAATGCAAAAACGTACACCACAAAATTTAATCATCTTAATCACCTCTCCTTAATCTCCAGTAAATATTCAAGAGGACCTAATGGAAAGGATATGTTAAATTAAATTAAGGTGCCATCGGTTATTCTGAGCAGTTCACCGCGTTATTTAATAGTTATATCGAGGATTCAAAAATAAAATCTCCAAATAAAAAGAACATTTTATGCTCATGGAAAGAGTTTGGATACAAAGTTAACAGAAAAGACAATATAGGGAGGAAACAAATTGGAGGCTATATCACAGAGTGAACAGGTGGAGCTGTGCAGACGTATAGATTGAGGATCTACGCTAGAGCAAAGCAAATGTATCTTGTTTGTTTTCTGCCAGATCTCTGAAACCCCCATTTCCTGCATGCATTATGTAATTATGCACGTGTGTCAATGAAACACTGCCAGTCTGTCTCCTTACTGGAAATGTTCCTTTTTTTTTTGAGGTGTGTGTTTCCTTACTTCTGTGCACGTGAAGATATTTCCACACACACTCTCCCGTCCCAGCCGCAGAAGGGGTCTCTGGCGAAAACGCAGTCATAACAGGAAGTGTACCTCTTGCAGACTGACATCGGTACCTGCACGACTCCAGAGTGGGACCCGACATAGATGCTCCTCTGTAAAAGAAACGATAAACGAGCAGCACATTTAGACTAGATTTCCTCATATTAGCGGTTCTTTCTTTAATCTTCCGTTCTCTGGTGGGAGCACAACAGAAGAGTTTCATCAGGGATTTATCTTCACAGGTTGCCCATTTTCATTTACATATAAATCCCAATAATATTCTGTTAACCTACAGTATGGCTGTAGGTCCATTTGAACCTACCAGAGCCGAGGATATGACCATGCTCTCTATGGGCTGTGGTTCATCAAACATCTGCAGCTCTTCTATGATATGCATTTCTCCATCAATGTCCACAGCTCTGTGCAGCCAACCATCATCTGCGAGAACAGAGAGAAGCGAGTCAAGCTAAACTGAGATGTGAACATGATAAAATGATGGCTGTATATGAAAGACTGATGTAGCCACTGGCTCTGAAATCCATGCTAGCGCCAAGTCATTCAAGTGCCCGGCAGGGCGAGGCTCCACTGATTACAAAACAAATTCAGATTGTCGAAGTCTATGAGAGAATAACCCTACTTTTCACTTGATTTAAACACTTTCCTCATTGCTTTATAGTCTCAATTACTACTTCAGAGTCTTGTTTTAAACAGAATGATGCTTATTTTGTAAATTATGGCCTTCTTTAGACAATAAAGCTGTGCATGATTTAAAGTGTGGATACCTTATTATTACTGCTCTCAAAACTGCATGGATACACTTACATAAAAGCTTAATCTCAAGAATTTCACTGCCTGACTCGTTTCAAAAAAACAGAAACAAATTAAATCACTCCAACCTGTCTTGGGCGTGAGCCGTCTAAAATCTCAAGGAGAGAAAGCCTCAACAAGGTCTACACCAAATAGGTGTTCTGACTTTGACACACAACACAGTATAACTACAGTATAATTCTATTCTATTCTATTCTATTCTATTGTAACAGAGCCACTATCATGGCTGCAGACTGTTATTGAATGGTATTCTACAGCAGACATGTAGCTGGATTTGTTGTTTGTAACTCACCAGTTCCCAAAAACAGAACAGTGTAAATGTTTCCATCCAGTGCCGGCTCCTTGTGCACCGCTAGCTTGACATAGTTGACACTTCTTTTGAACATGAGTGGCCGCACGCCTATTGGATGCACCTGTTTGGCCATCAGCGGGTGCCTTCTGGCAAAAGTGAGGACGTTGTCTGGGAGGTCTCGAGAAGAGTTTATGTTCTGGGATCTGTGCAGATCTGTTATACACTGGAGATCAAGACAGGAAAAAAATGAATAAAAATGCAGAGCATAAAAATCTCTTGTGATGGTGGAGAGAAAGTC
Organism: Cichlasoma orientale; assembly: GCA_034780415.1. Lineage (NCBI taxonomy): Eukaryota > Metazoa > Chordata > Actinopteri > Cichliformes > Cichlidae > Cichlasoma > Cichlasoma orientale. The sequence goes on along the minus strand of JAVDPK010001741.1, from coordinate 921,512 downwards.
AGTGCATTAACTCTTACAGATCCAGGTCTTGGCTCTGGGACTTTTCCTGTGTACTCCCTCCATTTTGAGTCCTGCACCTCCATGTAGGGCCCTTCAAATACTCTCTGTACATCTGAGAAGGCATACTGGCAGATAGCAGATGCTTTGATATTCTTCCTGAAAGACAATCCCCACACCCCAAAGACATTTCCAGGGGGCACACTCAGGATTAATGATTCAAAGTTGGGGAAAAAAAAGAGGATTGAATTTCAGACACATCACAGATCATCAGGCCTCAGTGACAGGTGAACAGTTAACCAGCTGGCTCTCTATTCTCTGAAAACTCTGGGTATCATGGTGGAGTGACGTCACCGACAGGTGTGTAATTTTACCCCTTTATCTCTTGTAGTGTCCCCATCATCCATTCCACAGCGATTTGTTTTCAGCACCAGACTGCAGAGCAAAAATACCCACTCCTTGTGAGTCATAAATGAAACAGCCTATTTGTGGTTTTGGTGCTGCACCTGTGAAAAAAAAGATGCTGTCCAACGGCAGTTGATAGCTGCAAAACCAGGTAACTCTTAACGTGAAGCCCTAAAGGTGGGTGTCTGTCACACTCTTAAAGCTATTGTGGAGCCATCAGAGTGTTCAAAAGCATTAAAGTGAGAAGAAAAATGAGAATGAACCGTAACCAGAATATGCCTTCAAAAGTGCCACGAAGTACACCTCAGGGGTTTACTCATTCTCACACATCTGAGTCTGATGTGTAGTGATGACTAGTACTCGCACATGGGGAAGGAAGGAAGGAAAGAAAGAAAGAAAGAAAGAAAGAAAGAAAGAAAGAAAGACAGGAAGAAAGGAAGGAAGGACGGAAG